>JAWZYV010001717.1:0-21591 GCA_038373885.1 Cheiracanthium punctorium | reverse complement strand
GACTGAGCCAATCAGTACCAAGATTCGAATCACTGATGCGACTCATCGAATCATTGGCCATCTCTCGTAAACAGAGGATTATGCTTACTCTCTTAAAGGCCCGATATACGTGTCGACCGATCGAACGTCTACCCCAACGCCAGGGGATTTTTGTCACCGGAGCAGCAGATATTTAGCCATACATCTCCATTTGTGGTTAAAGTGGGAGTGCTTTGGGTCAAGGGGTCAGATCGATGTTTGACGATTTTTCGTTGGACCGTCCCGTATCTTCAAGGGTACCGCTCTCGAAAGGTTGCTAGTTTAGCCAGATATGGCAGTGCATCGACTTAGTGGCGATTTTCTTCTTTTACGTAGAACTTCAATGACCTACCCTGGAGGAATAAGTCAATTCCAGTTTTATCCAGGAACTGGATAATTTTAAATTTGTTTTTTATTTATTAGCACCAGAGTGCTATTAATTTCAACCTTGCTTTTTGTGTAGATACGATTTTGGTACAATTTTCGATTCGAGTCACTTTTCAAATGTGTTTGGCAGAAAACGTGTAGGGGGGGGGGAGGCGTTAATAAAATGTTGGAAGTCGCACAAGGTTTGCAATTTTTGATAAATGATCGCTAAACTGGGTGCCAAAACGCGACAATTTATTATAAATATATTTTGAGTATAGTTAGAAAATGCCTGGCGAATATTGTAAAATAGTTTTAGTAGGGGATTTAAATATAGATTTTAATTCCGAAGAAGTGTTTTATAGAACAGTGAAGACAAATACGGTTAGTAGTTTGACTATGCCTGGCGAAAATTGTTAAACAGTTTTGGTAGGCGATTTTAATATAGATTTCTATTCCGAAGAAGTGTTTTATGGAACAAAGAAGGAAAACACGATACACTCATGGATTATGATGCTAATTCCATACAGTATTTAAAATGTCTACGAGATATATTTGGAATATGCCTATAGTTGGAATATGCCTGGTGAAGATTTTAAAACAGTATCAGTAGGCGATTTTAAGATAGATTTGGATTCCAAAGATGTGCTTTATGGTTCAAGAAAGAGTTGATTCCTAATTTAACGCCCCTTCTTTCGCCAACCTAAAAATTCCCCGCACTTTAGCGAGCTTCGAAGTCATGGGTCTCTAGGAGTTAAGCACAAGTTTCAACGCTCCCTAAAAAAAACTACATGAGAACTAAAGTGAACAAATTAGTGATGAACGCACTAGTTAAGGAATTTGAAGACACGTAATTATTAAAACTACATTAATTGGCAACCCAAAATAAATAAAAATGTAACGGAATGCTGTACTTACAGGTTGTTCCAAATCGCCATTTTAATTCTAAATTACGATTGCCATAAATACAAAAAATCGTCATGGTTACTGTGTATGCAGGGGTCGCGCTATCTATCGCCAACGTCGCAAATTGCGATAATAAAATTAGCTTGGCGAAAGAAAATACGATTTGGCAAAAATATTTGCAATTGCATTTCTTAATGATGTCCGGCAAAATCTAATTTGGCGAAACTTTAAAAAAAGCCAGCGCGACCCCTGTGTGTATGTTTAATGATCACCACCTTGGCGAGAGTTGGGGCGTTAAAGTAGAAATCAACCCAAGAAAGACAAACACGGCACACTCATGGATTATCATGCACATTCGAAACAATAGTTAAAACGGTAAAGTATAGTTGTAATATACTTGGCGAAGATTGTAAAATAGTTTTAGTATGCGATTTTAAGATAGATTTCGATTCGAAAGATGGGTTTTATAAAACAAGGAAGAAAAATACTGCTCACTCATGAATAATGATACACTTTCTAACCTTATGGAATAAGGAAGAAAATAGGGACGACGCATAAATTATGATACGCTTTTAATATATAGGACTTTGGTGCGTATTTAAAATCTGAAAGGGTTTCAGATTTTCTTCATTTTTTTTTATAATTGATGTTTTAACTACTATAATAAAATCTTATAAATTAAATGATGTGTAGTTATAACTTTGTTATTAGTTTAAATTTATAATCCATTACATGTTCAGTTAATCCATAGTAAAATATATTTTATGCAGGACAATGTATATAGTAGTAGTAAAACAGTAATATTTATGGAGTATGCTATTTTGCATTTATACAGAAGTTGTTAATAAATTCATTAGAACTTATTCAGTGATATAAACTCTCAATTAATAAAATATTATATAACTGGTCCTGAAAACGAGTTGAACGTCTACATAATATTTTCTTCACAATAATATTATTTCAATTCATCAGAAGCATATTCATAAGTTATTTAATGGATTGCACTCTCAATGAGATAAAGTACGCAAACATACCCCATTTATTTTAACCGATGAGCTTTTTCTTCCTAATTATTGATGAGGAAAAATTAAAATCTCCATCTCAAGATGGAGATTTTAATTTTACGAGCAACACGCCTTCTCATTTTTTTATTTAAATGTTCATCTGGGACATGCATATCATATAACATTCCTTTAAAATACTCTACAGGGCAGTAAAGGAATAATATTGGAATCATTATCATTATATAATGGGACAGTGGCGTAGCCAGAAATTTTTCATGAGGGGGATTACGACTACTTCAACTCATATATACGTATAGGTGTGTGTGATAAGGGAGTGAAGACTATGCACTTTGTATGGCAAAAAATTCCTCATGGGGGTTGACCCCCCCCCCTTAGCTACGCCACTGAATTTGAATCAATCATCATTTGAGTTATTTCACTGTAAAGCTAAAATGCATAAATCTAATAATTACAATAAAATAACTATTATTTTATATGTCGATTGTGAATTAAATATATAGTGAATAATTTTATTAAGTGGAGCAGAAACCTTACCAAAAAATGTCCGATTCCTTATAAATGTAATCGAGAAATTTTGTTGCAATCAATCAGCCTGTGCAATTGGGGAACCCTGGGCATACGCCTGAATGCCTATCAATTTCTGATTTTGCAATCTCAAATGAAACTTTAAAATGAATCGCCCCGTAACTAATGGTGTGTCAGATGAATTAGAAAGTGACGCACCATTAAGTGTTAAAAACATACCACACACAACAACACACCGGAGTTAAGCGCGCCGCGCAGGTACTTAGAAAAAGTTTACTTCAGTCACTCGGTCAGAAACGTTTTGGCTTGAAATGTTGCAAAAGCAGCGTATATAGTTAATAATTAAACATTATAGTTATTTGCGGACGAGGTGACTTTTTACCTTTGTACAGTTTTGTGAAGCTTTGTCAATTTTTAACAATTGACTTTGTCATATAAATAGCATTGCTTGTAATACAGCTCTACTACGGTATCCATTAATTCATTCTAAGTAAAAAAAATGATCAGGATACAGTAGCGTAGCCAGGATTTTTTTTTCGGGGTTGACTGAGTACTCAAAAACTGAAAAGCACTATAATTTATACAAATCGATATAACTTATCTTTTTTTCTCCTTCTTTAGGGTGTGCTATTAGCCCCCCTTTTTTGTAAAAAAAAAAAATGCTCACATATAAAACTGTTAAAAAAATAAAAAAACAGAAAATAAGAAAGAAGTTATCAATTGGGCTTAAAATCTTCGCTGTTGGAACCCCCTCTTTTATTTTATTTTTCACTGCTCAGTGTTATGAACATTTTATCCCCTTCTTAAATGTAGCTTTAAGAGCAGTGTTGAGGGTGCAAGCGCCCAGGCACACTGGAAAGATAAGTCGGGTGTGGCTGCAGCCCTATTAGCGACACCACCCCTTGGTGACGCCCCTGGATGAAATCTTGTGATTCCAATACTAGTGCTTGTTATGTTTCGATGAAATGAAAAGCACAATTTAAAAGATGAAAAACGCATTTTTCATTTCTTGAATTTGTTTTTGCTATTATTGAAAAATAGTTGGCGGTGAAACGTGTGATTAACAGTTTTCACAACTTTATATATATATATATATATATTATTTATTATTGAAGTAACGTGAGCGTAGCTTTCAGGAGGAGAGAGATGACAGGTTCCCTCCCTCAAAATCAAAGCTGATTTCAACGAAAGGCTAAATAGGTCAAGAGATGATCTAGCCACTCCTTCATCGAATAAATTAAATAGAATTTAAAAAAAAAACAGAAAGTAAAAAGAGATGCTTACAAATCGAATTCCAAATCTTTTCTGTTTGAAGAATATAATTCGGTGAAAAAAAAAAAAAAAATGGAAAGAAAGTTTGGCTCAGGTCCGTAGATAAACGTCAAATTTCTCAAGGGGAACTTTAAAATTTATCCACGAATACGTATTTTTCTCGATATTTTTTGTTCACTGCTTATGGGGGTGGCTGCAGCCCTATCGACCACCCCCTAATTAAACATCTGTCAGGATAAGTTTTTGAATTCATATCGATTCAAAGGAAAGCATACCTTCAGACTAAATGAAAACGTCATAACCTTTAATTTTTTAACTTTTTCTTCGTCGATGACTAGTAGCCAACCTTGGCAATATAAATATATCATGAGTTCATTCATAAATTTTATTTCATTTCAAATTCAAAACTATTTCTACTAAGTTGAATAAAAACCAATAACAGGATGACCACTAACGGAAACGCCCACCGCATTTCAAAAACCCGATAGATGAAATACACGCTACCAGTGTTTAATTTTCCGCCTTTACTCTAGCAAGATACACAATTTAACCTTATAAAGAATATTACTGAAATATTATTTATAAATCTCAATGTTTACATGAGTTTAATATAAAAGTTGGCCGAAGAAAATATTATTGTTTTTAAATCATAAATCAGTGCAGCCAATTATATTAAGGTAATTTAATTTCAGTGATAGTATAAGATTTATGCTTTAGATTTCATTTGTTATGTCTGTTTGGTGTTTTAGATGTATATAGTAGTAATAATAATGTTGTCTCATGATATTGTCATGGGTAATATTCATTTAATATGGGTAACTCCTCTAATATAAAGTCTTTTAAGAAAAATGAAAACGAATATTGTCTATGCATTGGAAAAATATCAGAAATATAAAAAAATGAGACATATTAAAATTGAAAATAACAACCACTAATAAAAAAGTGGTCAATTTCTTTCAAAATTTTCCAGGGAAACGTGCATGTTCTTGCTTCTCAACATTTAATATCAAGTTCCGCAACTGCTGTACTATGTGCGCGGTTGCTTGACATACGTTGGTCTCAGGTTATATTGTGGAACACTCAGTGGTTCCCATAGGGAACGGTGTTTAATGTCGCACTTGGAGCTTGGGTAAGATCTAATTCTCAGATTCTTTGATTTTAAGCATTTGTTTTGCTATCGTTAAGAAACTGCCCGCCCTTTCTGTTCTTTAATTCGGTTTGTGTCTGCTCGAAAATATTCAGTAACTAAGGATCATAATTTATTTGATATAACATTTGCTGAACACGTCAGGAAATATAAAGATAAACGTATAAAATAGACCACGTGCGATTGGATATTCATGATGAATTTTTGACCGATTGCATATCTATTTAACCCTGCTGTCATCGAATAGTAACTGCAGGGGTTTAATTTTTACAAAATCATAAAACTATATAAATATTAAGAAAAATAATTCCTCCAAAAGAAAGAAAAAATAATACTTATTTGAAAAATGACACAACAAAAACTAACACCTCTGTATATTAATGAAATTTAATATTTATTACATTTAAGATCTTACCTCTGTCGATTGACAAATTGGACAAAAATTAGATGTATGTAACTTGCATAGGTATTTGCGAAAATTTTTGCACCATGTATATACTCATTTTTTTCAATTATTGCTGGATGGACAAAATCTGCATCGGGCACTTTTTCGGGCCCGATGCAGGTACTACCATTAACAAATAAACAAAGGTAATAATAATAAATAAAAACAAACAATGCTTATCACATACCTTGATTAAAATCTCTAAATTATTGCAATATGCAAATAATAAAATCAAAATATCTAAAATTATTTCAATGTATAAAATATTAATAACGTAATTATTTGTTGCTTCTACCCTTAGCAAATAAACAATCGAGAACGAAAATATTAACCTGAAACGTACTATCAAAAGAATGTTTATTCATACAAAACTGAATATAAATAGTTACTATGAACCTGAACATCCATTTTAAATTTCAAAAATAATTAAATAATAATAAAATTTAATGTAAAATAAAGCCATTAAAATAAAACCATAAAGCACATGGTAATGGCGAATCACGTCACTCAAACCTCGCGGGCTAAAAAATACGGGGCTCAAAAAGTTCATTCGCCAAAAATAAAGCGCGCCAAAGGGACCATACTAAAGCTGTACCTATCTTGTAATATGTGCTTTATAGAACAGGGTAGCGTATAATTACGGACGAAACCAAAATATAGCCCAGCCTATAGAGTGGGTAGGTACAGTTCAAGTGTCCCCAGAATCTACAAGCACCCCCTGCCCTTAGCAAGAAAAGCATAGAATAGAGAGTATGTTGAACGTATGCTGATAGATCAAACTTGATCTATCATATTTTTGGGATTGCACTAATATTTCAATCGTGTGTTAGAGGGTACGGGATGACTGCGGTCCTGCCAAAGCTCAGAGGTTATATCAATAACTGTGACCATTGAAGAACAGGGCTCTTTATAAACTTATCAAAGAATAAATCAGCAAATACTTTCCCGATATGTTTTGTTCGGAGGTATGCTGTATAATTGAAGTAAGTTAAACCATGTCACTGAAATATTTATATTTATCAAAAGCCGTTATGCTATGATAGAATTACGAAATTATTTATTAACGAAAGCACTTTAGGCAACCTTTCATGGGCGGGTTCATGCCTTATGACTCCTGCCTTGTGTACGCCTCCTGCATACGAGAACAAATGTTTCCTCATGTTGAATATATTCATCGGTGAGATCATGTTGAAATCTTCTGATAAGAAATACTTTCAAAATATGTTTTATGCTTACGCATACTGTATAACTGAAGCAATTTAAACAATATCACTCAAATACTCATATTCATCATCACCCTCAATGCTTACTTAAAAATATGAATTTGGGGAACTCGTAACATTTAAAGAGACTGATCTTTTTAAAGCAGATACATTTAAATAGACTTGATAACTCTTATACACTAGAGTACTGTTTCAGGGAGAAAAGATTACACCAAGAAGATTACAGTTTTAATACTGCAGAAATAATACCATTTTTTAAAAATCACCCATTTTGGCCAAAAAATTATCAAATTTGCCTCTGGAATTTATCCAAAGAAGTATTTTTACTCACCTTAAAAAAGAACGCCAGCGCTGCAGCAGATTATAAGACAAAAATAAGGACCTTTTGAATTTCTCTGGTTTTGGAGGAAGGACACTCTCTGACTCTCCCAGCCCAGGATACGCCCCCGTTGATGAATTTAACTGAGCAGCAGTAAGTATTGTTGGCTAAAATTGCCTTACACATTTAAACAAATTTAAAATTCAAATAATGAAGCATACGACAGATAATTTCACGAGAGAAAGGGAAAAGGTAATGAGTTTGTGTAGGAGATTATCATTGAAAAGAAAAGAAATGCAGAATCTGAAGATTTATAATACTGAAAAATGCAGTATGAAAAATTACAGAATCATATTTATTTATTCCTTTTCTTTATTTTTTTGGCCATGATTGCAAAATAAAGGAAAACTTAGCTTTTACTTCAGTTATTTTGATAATTGAAATCACATAACTACTCCAATGATAACGCAGTTACCTTGTGAGAAAATCAACTACACTTCGAACTGTAGGTGAAATGAAACACGGTTACATTTCTTATGAGTCCGTGATAGCGTAAGATTCAGTGTGTTATTTATATCTCTGCATTCAAGGCACTTTGTTATATTTTTTCTGTTTAAGGAACGTATACGTTCAATGTTTTTCTTCTCCTCTGTTAGATTTTTTCTGTTTAAGGTAAAATATACAATTGATTCCGAGATGATATAAGTTGGGTTGTTAATGAAAAAATGTTTGTTTTAAAAAAGTACCGGAATTTTATTGTAATAAAATCTTTAATAAAATAGTCATGCATTCATTAACGATAGCATGCTCTGCAGTCACGTCATGTAAACACCGCTTGGCGTTTCCCCTGCAGCGGTGGAAAAACTACGGATAGTACATAACATTTACAATGGCATAATGAATACTTTTATTGTTCATTATGCTATTCTTGGGATTGCAAAAGTATTTCAAACGTGTGTTAAAGGGACGAGACGCTGGGCAGGGCGGATTAAAGTGCTCTCTGGCGATTTGGTGTGCAATCAGACTCCTTTGGCAAGAGTCGTTTCTCCCGCTGTTATACACTGCACGCTAGGGGTTGCCGCCCGCACCGCAAGTTGATCCGCGAAACACAGTAGAGTTAGAAATTCCATGTTCTTTTCCTAATATATATATTTTTTTGATTAATTTTTCTAAATATATATTTTAATGCATTTAAAATTGCAGTCTAAAATTACAAATCTAAAATGTTTATTCATATTTAAATGCATGCATTTAAATATGAATAAAAAATTTTAGATTTGAAGGTAATATGTTACGGAAATAAAAAAGAAACAGTGGACAGTTAAAAAGCAATCATCAATTGGCTTTTGTATGAAATTTACATACGATTAGAGAAAACCCTTCTTTATTAAATGTTTAGTCCGGGGTTTTAGCAATTAATAGATATGGATTATAGATGCAGATAAACTCTTAAGTTTTAAACCTATATGTTATGGTTAACCTATCTTAAGGTTTAAACCTATATGTTCGCATGGATGCAGATTGAAGCGAGGACGAAAATTGCATTACAGATTCTTGTAGGATACTGAAAGATTAATATGGGCTAGCAATAATGTGTGTAACAACAAAGAATAATAACCGCTCGTCTTTGTAACGGTAAGAAAGTAAATGTTAAACTTTGTGTAAAGTTCATTTACATATAATCTATATTTGTAAAATGCTAAATTCTTTTAATCAAGCATAAACTACTAATTCAATGAAAGAAAAAACTAATTCGTATTCAAGAACGATTTTTTAAGACTTTCTTTGGACCATTTTGTTTCAGTGAAAAATTAATAAGGTAAATAGCTAAAAACTTAAAATGAGAAAGCAAATTCTAGATAATTTTTTTACTGTTGACTTTGTTTTAAACCGCAAAAGATTTCTTATTTGTTTTAAATACAACTTACTGTAATTCAGTCAAAGTGAAAATAAAAATTATGATCTTCAGCACCAAATATTCTTTTAAAATGCTGTTAAACACTTATGGCGTGATAATATTTATTTAATCATTTATTTTGAGTACGAATTGACGTTGGTACACAGAATATGACAGGACAACTAAGCATATAAGGCATTTAATATGCACGTACAAATTCAAAACAAAAATCATTTATGAAATTCAAGACATACCTATGAAATCTTTACGTTAAGTGTTTATAAATCAACAGTATAAAACACTTAGCAGGCATATGACTTTAAAAGTTGTCTGTTATTACCCAGCCAGCCCCAGCACATCGAATGTCGAATATTATTTTCAAATATGCTTTTTATAAAACAGAAAATATGCATTATAAAATGTAGGAAGGAAACTTTAACTAATGGGTATTTTGTAATTTACATATAAATGTTTGTTTTCGGAAATGAAGTTTTCAGAAACATTCTGAATGTCTCTCTGAAAAATACTAGTAGTTGTACGTGGGAGTCAGAGCCATTGCTAAGACTTCGTTTAGTTGTAGTGGGAGGGGGGGGGGGAGATGGCGATGAACTGCCAAGTAAAATACTGTTTTTTACCAACTTATTTATTTTGTATCAACTATATTACCAACTTTTTACTTTTGCCGATTGGGTTTACGTAATTTGACAAGTGTACCAGAAATAGAAAGTAAATTATAGTTTTCGTTAAAAAATTTTACCGAGTTTGCTTACTATTTATCTAATTTTGCCAAGTTTAATACAATTTTGAGTGTTAAGGGGGATTAGCAAGAGCCCCGGATCTGCTAATTAATCCATGAGTTCTAGAGTGTTTTATTCATTATTATACTAAATATTTGTAATACAAAAAATGGGAGATGCTCTGTAT
Source organism: Cheiracanthium punctorium (assembly GCA_038373885.1). NCBI lineage: Eukaryota > Metazoa > Arthropoda > Arachnida > Araneae > Cheiracanthiidae > Cheiracanthium > Cheiracanthium punctorium. The sequence goes on along the minus strand of JAWZYV010001717.1, from coordinate 11,524 downwards.
TAGAAACATTTAGTATAAATTCTATTATATTCTGTATAATTCAGTAAATGAAGTGATAGAAACATTTGATTTTACTGATATATATATATATATATATATAATGTATAAAGCTGTGAGATTTAGTGATCGGCCATAGCATGGTGAGTGCATAGTGCCTAGTGATGTTTTTAAGGGGCCCCGGGCTGTTGCTCCTCTTACTCTTATGATAATCGGACTCTGATGAAACTCACAGACCCTACGAACTGCACATAGGCGCACCCACGGAGTGGGCTATGGGGGCTGAAGCCCCCCCTAAAGGTAGAAAGTTAGAAGTGAAAAGCATTAAAAAATGAAAATTGTCGCTAATGAATTAATTTTTTTAGTTCTTTCTTTTTTTAATTGTCTTCAAATTATTTCTAACCAAAAGAGACATTTATTTTAAAAAGTTTTTAAATAAATGCTTACAGTTAGTTGAAACACTGTTACACACACACGGTTTCAACGTCGCTCAAAAGATCAGATAATTATTTATGACTCTATAATGAGTTACATTGCTTGTGTTCTATGGGACAGTCAAGTGGTACCGAATATTTTGACGTTATAAGAGAGTTGTAACTAACCGAGGTCACTATGACCGAGTTCAGCAGTATTTATATGTAGCCCAGCCCCCCTAATCTAAAATCCTGGGTGCGCCACTGGAACTGCATACATGAATTCTATATGCTATTATAGATAAGAAGCAGAAAAAGGAAAATCTATCCCTAGATAAATTAAAGACAAAATAAATGAATGAAACAATTCCAGCCTCTTGATGACATAAAAATACTAAGAATTTGGATAAATAATAATAGACGGTAAAAAATTAAAAGGATATATATATCTACAATCAGTATTTAATGTACATATATATATATATATGATGTTCATTAGAACATAAAGTGTAGATAATTAACTATTATATCGCTGCATACAAATTTATTAGCTCATAAAAGTGAGTAAAATTATTTGCATTAAATTTTAAAACATTTCCTTTTTCCGTAAATATTCAAGAATGGTTGATCGTTTATCAATTATTAGGCCAAGAAAATTAACAGAAGTGCGTAAACTAGAATTTTTAAATAATTCTAATACATAATACATAACATAAGGAAAGATCTAATAGGCCGGAGATTAAGTTTCATTTCTGTAATATTATGAATATATCACATTTGAATTACGAAAATCACATTCTGAAGATAACAAGAAAACTGTAAATAGCTGCCAGATAAAATTTCATGCTCAAACGTTGAATTTCCCGATTTTCCATTATTGTTATTGCATAAATAAATATGTACTTTTTAAATACCCACCCCCCTCCCCCTCTAACACCTTACTTCTATTCCATAGCAGTGACAGAAACGGATTATTGAAATGCTGTATGTAAATATACTGCAACAGAAAAAGAATGTGAAAGCTCTACTGTTTTTCGCGGATCAACTTGCGCACCGCAAGTTGGGGTTGCCGCCCGCACCGGGCGGCAACCCCTAGCGTGCAGTGTATAACAGCGAGAGAAACGACTCTTGCCAAAGGAGTCTGACTGCACATTAATCCGCCCTGCCCAGCGTCTCGTGTTAAAGGGTACGGGATGACTGAGGACTCCGGCCAACGCTCAGAGGTCATATCAATAACTGTGACCGTTGAAGGACAAGGCACTTTTATAAACTTATCGAACAATAAATCAGCTTGCCCACCCCCCAAGCAAAAAAAAAAATAAATTCCGGCGGCTCTGCTTCTAAGGAATACTTTCCCGATATGTTTTATTCATACGTATACTGTATAATTGAAGCAAGTTAAACAATGTCACTGAAATATTTATCTTTATCAAAAGCCGTTCTGCTATGGTAAAATTACAAATTCATTTATTAGCGAAAGCATTTTCGATGCCCTTTTATGGGCGGGTCCATACCGTCGGACTCCTCAATTATATACGCCTCCTGCGTAGGAGGACAAATTCGAACGACGTTTTCTGAGGGAAAACACATTCATCGGTTGAAATCATGTTGAAATCTTCTGCTAAGAAATACTTTCCCCATATGTTTTATGCATACGCATCCTGTGTAATTGAAGCAAGTTAACGAAGTTACTGAAACATTTGTATTCATCATCACCCTCAAAGCTTAGTTAATAAACATTTGAACTATTATTTAAATTTACTTAATTAAATTTAAGTAATAAATTATATTTAAGTACATTGATTTAATGTATTTTTTTTTAATTTAATTTAAAATGTTTTAAGAAAATAATTGTCAGTACTCGTATCGGGATTATCATTAACGCCTAATCTTTTTCGAATTATTATTATTTTTTAAACGGAAAAAAAAGTCAATTTGAAACATTTTTTTTAATTAAAAAAAATCCAATAAAGTGTTTTAAATTCATGATTTTGCAAACGGTTCACATAATACCAGACATACATAAATACTAGAGCGCAGGGTGGGGAAAATCCCGCCCTTGTGATGCAGTGAGAAATCCTTAGTGATATAATTACTTTAATTAAGCGTCTAATTGAATTTATTACAATTTACTTAAATTTAATTACCTAAAGTTAAATTATTTCTGAAATTTTACAAAATTTCATGTAAAATGTTTAAAGTGAAAAATTGTCAATACTCATTTTGGAATTATTTACACGATTTCGAAATAAAGAAAGAAAAATAAGTATAGCATTTTGTTGTTTTTGTTTAATCAAAATATTTCCAATAAAATTCTTAATATAAGATTTTGCATACGGCTCACATAAGAGTACGTTTCTTCCCAAACTATTCCTAGAACGCAGGGCGGGAACAATCCCGCCTTCATATGCAGTGGAACATCCCTAGAGAAATAATTTGTTCGGCGATATCAACTATAATAGTTCTGCATTAAATACAATAATAGCAGTGCATTTTTAAATAAAAAGAATAGGCAATTCATGAAAAGACACATAAATGACGCTATAACTGTTATTCTATTTCACCGTATCTACATTTCACTTCATCTTTAAAGTTGGAAAAAGTAAAATGTCTTAAATGTCTAATAGATATAGGATTCTGTGCAACATTGTTCTTTTCTAATTGACATTTTTTTTTCCTATTCGAATGTTTTTTAGGCTTCAGCTAAAAATCTCTCTTTTAATAAAATTCTAAATTTAGAAAACTATTTCAATAACTGTACTTGAAACTTTTTCTACTACTTAAGGATATTTTATGATTTTGCTTATACTTTGACATAAATAAACAATATTATTTCAATATTAAATAAATTATTATTTAATTATAAAAGCTTTGTTAATAATCGTTTATATTGATTACAATTTAAAAAAAAAAAGAAAAAAGAAAAGATTTTAAACAGTTTCAAAAAGCATTTTTTAAAACCTAGGCATAAAATATTCAGATGACGATTGCAGAAATACAAAACAGTAAATCCTCCTGCGTGCGAGATCAAATTCGAACAATGTTTTCTGTTGGGAAATATACTAACCGGTGAAATCACTCCTTGAGGGTGGGGGAAGGCAGGTAGACCTTCATTTCCACTCTTTTTTCTAACATCAACATTGCAGCTTCTTCGGCTCTTGTTTTGTTTACTCGACTAAAGACGATCTGTGTTCGTTTTTTTTTTTTTTTGTTGTTGTTTTTTTTTCTCAAGAACCGCTATCGATTTTATCCCCCTGCCAAGTTTATTCACGATTTCTAATTTACTTCTCTTAAAATTTTCATCTCTGGGAATAAGCGCGTGCGCAGGTGTCCCATTAAAGCCCATCTTCGGTTCTGTTCGGGTTCGGTTGAAATCCTCGGATAAGAAATACTTTCCCATAAGTTTTATGCTTACGTATGCTGTATAATTGAAGCAAATTAAACAACGTTACTGATTTATTTATATTCATCATCACCCTCAATGCTTACTTAATAAATATAATTTTGGGAAACTCGTAACGTGTATACAGTGTGATTTATTAAAAACAGGTACATTTAAAAATTCTCGATAACTCTTACACAAGAAAATATTTTTTTAGAGAGAAAAGATTACTCCAAGACGATTACAGTTTTAATGTTGCAGTTCTAATGCTATTTTTAAGAAATCGCTCATTTTGGCCAAAAAGCTATCAGATTATCCTCTGGAGATAACCCAAAGAACTATTTTTACTCACCTTAAAAAAGAACGCCAGCGCCACAAAAAGTTATAAGCCAAAAATAACGGTCATCTTAATTTTTCTGTGTTTGGAGGAGGGACCCCCTCTGACTATCCCAGCCCGGGATACGCCTCCGTTGATGAATTGCGCTGAGAAGCAGGCAGTAAGTATATAAATTATTATCGACGAAAATTGACTATTGAATTAAAACTGACTTTCACATATAAATAAATTTAAAATTTAAATGAAGCATACGACAGATAATTTCACGAGAGAAGGAAAAAAATAAAAAGGTTAATGTGTTAGTGTAGGAGATTATCATCGCAAAGTAAAGAAATACAGAATCTGAAGATTTGCAATACTACAATATACATTATAAAAAATTACAAGTATCAAATTTAATTATTTATTTAAATTTTTTTTCCATGATTGCAAAATAAAGAAAAACGTAGCGTTTCCTTAATTATTTTGATAATTGGAATAACGTAACTGCCCTAATGATAAGCAGTTCCCTTATGAGAAAATCAACTACACTTCCAATTGTAGGTGAAATCAATCACGGTCACATATCTGTGTGAGTCTGTGATTGCGTAAATATTCAGTTATTTACAATGGTGTAGCCAGAAATTTTTCATGAGGGGGGTGGGGTTACGACTACTGCAACAACTCACATATATGCATACATGTGCGTGATAAGGGAGTGAAAAATATACATTTTGTATGGCAAAAAATTCCTCATGTGTGTGTGGGGGGGGGGGTGTTATGACCTCCCTAACTCCACCTTGGCCACGCCCCTGGTTATTTATATCAATAGTATGCGTCCAATCTCTTTCTTCTTTCTTATATATTTGCTGTTTAAGGTAACGTATGCGTTCAACTTTTTTCTTCTTCTCTCAGATTTTTCTTGTTTAAGTTAAAGCATAAAATTGATTCCAAGATGACAAGAGATGCGTTATTAAAGAAAAAATTTAATTTTGTTTCATAAATTGTATTTCATTCATAATTGTATTTCATTTCTAAATCAAAACTATTTGTTCTGAGTTGAATAAGAACCGACAGCAGCATGGTCACTAACGGATACGCCCACCGCTGTTCAAAAACCCAATAGATGAAGTACACATTACCAGTGTGTACTTCATCATTCTTTTAATTTTCGCTCTTTACTCTAGCAAGATACACAATTTAATTTATACATAGCATTACTGAAACATCAATTATAATTCTCAATATTTAAGTGAGTTTAATATAAAAGATGGTGAAAGAAAATATGTATAGTTTATAAATCATAATCCAGAGCAGCCAATTATATTAAACTAATTTAATTTTAGTAATATAAGATTTATGTTTTAGATGCCCTTTGTAATGTTTGTTTCATGTTTTAGATTTATATAATAATAATTTTGTCTTAATAGATTATTATGGGTAACATATGAGTAACTCTTTAAATATCTAAAAGTCTATTTAAAAAGAAAATGTCTCTGTGTGTTGGGAGAAATATCAGAATTATAAAAAAAAAAATGAAACAGTAAAATTGGAAAGAACTACCATTAATTAAAAGGTGATAAATTTTATTTATAAAATTTCCTCCAGAAACTCATCGAATATGTAAGTCGCTTACTTCTATCATGTTCTGCAACTGCCATACTTATGTGTGAGCAGTTGCTTAGCTAGGATATGTAGTCGTTGATTTGTGGATTACTCAGCGGTTTCGGTTGGTGCGAAGCGCGATCTGCTTTTTTTCCCCTGCGTTTTTTCCGGGCTAGATCAACACCATCTATGAAGGACAGGCCTCCTACCCATGATAAAAATTCCTCTGTGACGTCACGAGGGTAGTTCATCTTCACCCCGACTTTTTCTGCGTTACCCACGCCACCCTAACGCGGGACTTTTGAAAAGTGTGCTTTGTTGTGTTTTGTCACCATCCAGTTCTATGCTTTCAAAATTATCTTAATTAAGTATATTCTTGCATAAATTATGCAAGAAGAAAGCTATAAGTGTGCTTGAAACAAAATTGATAGAAGTGTTCGTTTTAAGGAAATATTTGGGATTTGTTTATCGAGACAATGTCCACCCACACAAGAATAGGTGGCATAATGGAGAAAGCCGCCGATCGTGTGGGGAAATTGGCGGAGGATCTGTCATTTACTCCGTGGAATATGTCAAAGAATTTGGAAGAAAAAATCTAGTAAGTCTAAGCAAATGCCTTGTTTATATTAATGTGAACTAATATATTGCTTTCATATGTATATACTATAATCTGTAGGAACTTACTATAATTTCAAAAGGTTGCTAATGTAGCTAGAATATTCAATTCCGAGTTTCATTAAAGAAAATTAAAGAAAGTAATGAGTTATTTAAATGTAAGCTTTACTTAAAAAATAAATAGAACGAATAATGTATTATGAAAATATTAACTTTTATCATTTATCCCTGACGAACATTTATTGTTATATCCTTTAAAAATGCTTTAGTTAATTTTTTTCGAATTTCACATTCCAAAGACATCATTTGAAAGATTTTAGTAATACATAACATAGTACAAATTGTTTCCTAACAGCATTTCAGTGCAATAATATTACAAATACTTTAACTGTAATTTCTTTGGATTTATTAATTTAAATTGTTGTCTGTTTCTGTACAGTTCGGCAAAAGTTTAAAAGGTTCCATTTATTTTCCTCAGACTTGAATGTATCACACATGTAATTTCTTTTTAAAACTTTTAATTGGTATATATAATTATATTATTTTGTTAAACTTCTAATATATATTTATAAAGGATGCATATGAAAATTAAATTATTACTTAATTTATTATTACTCTAATTTGAAATATTCAAAAAAGTTCTAATAATTTTATTTATTTACTTTGTAATTGTTATGGGGTATTACTCTGAAAAAGTAAAAAAGTAATCGTAGGCCTACCCACGGAGGAATATTTTATTTTTTAAAAATTGTCTTCAAATTATTTCAAAAATATTTGGAAAGAGGATGTCGATTTTTAAGTAAATACTTAGTTAGTGTATGAAATACAGTAATGTTTTAGTTACAGTGTCACTGAAAAGATCAGATAAATATTTATGACTGGGCTTGTGTTGTATAAGCAATTGATACAGAATATTTGGACGTTATAGGAGAGTTATAACTATAATCGAAGTCACTATAACCGAGTTCAGAATGCTGTTTTTCTATAAAGTAATTTTCTGTAATGTATTTGTAGCTCCAGCCCCCCGCCCCCTCCAAACTAAAATCTTGTGTGCGTGCACCACTGATGGTATTTTTTTTTTTTTTTCGTTTTTTACTGTTGATCAAATAAATGTAAAGCTTAATCATTTGCTTTTAATTTTTCTCTCTTAGACGCGCCTTCTCAATTGAATAAGTTGTAATTTTGATTCTCCCTCCCCTCACTTAATTTCTTATTATTTTTAAAATTGAAAGTAATGAAACATTTTTATATTGACCTTTTAATTGTAAAACAGAAAACTCTGTTTTAGCCATATTTATTTCTCTCAAACCAAGTTCTTTTTTATAAAAGATAAATTTAATTTTATCTGACAACTTATTATGTAATCAAATTTCCTATCTGTGTATACTATACATATCCCCTAACACTCTCTGACTATCTCAACCCGGGATACGCCCCGTTGATGCATTGCGCTGAGAAGCAGGCAGTAATTATATAAATTATTATTGACTAAAATTGACTTTTACATATAAACAAATTTAAAATTCAAATGATAAGCATACGACAGATAATTTCACGAGAGAGGGGAGAAAAAAAAAAGAAAAGAAAAGGTAATGTGTTACTGTAGGAGATTATCTTCGCAAAGTAAAGAAATACAGAATCTCAAGATTTGCATAACTAGAATATACATTATGAAAAATTACCAGTATCCAATTTACTTATTTATTTTAATTTTTTTAAATTAATTTTTTTGCCATGATTGCAAAATAAAGAAAAACGTAGCTTTTCCTACAATTATTTTAATAATTGGTGTAATATAACTGCCCTGATGATAAGCAGTTCCCTTATGAGAAAACAACTACACTTCCAATCTTAGGTGAAATCAATGAGGGTCACATATCTGTGTAAGTCTGTGGTAGCCTAAATATTCAGTTATTTACAGTGGCGTAGCCAGAAAGTTTTCATGGGGGGGGGGGTTACGACTACTGCAACAACTCACATATATGTGAGTCACACACATGTGTGTGATAAGGGAGTAAAAAATATACATTATCACACACATGTGTGTGATAACGGAGTGAAAAATATATACATTTTGTATGGCAAAAAATTCCTCATGGGGGGGGGGGGTTATGACCTCCCTAACTCCCCCTTGGCCACGCTCCTGGTTATTATACCTATAGTATGCGTTCAATCTCTTTCTTCTTTCTTATATTTTTGCGGTTTAAGGTAACGTATGCGTTCAACTTTTTTCTTCTCCGTCAGATTTTTCCTGTATAAGGTAAAGCATAAAATTGATTCCAAGATGACAAGAGATACGTTGTTAAAGAAAAAATTTAATTTTGTTTCATAAATTGCATTTCATTTCTAATTCAAAACTATTTGTTCTGAGTTGAATAAGAACCGACAGCAGCATGGTACTAACGGATACGCCCACCGCTGTTCAAAATCCCAATAGATGAAGTACACATTACCAGTGTGTACTTCATCATTCTTTTAATTTTCGCTCTTTACTCTAGCAAGATACACAATTTAATTTTATAAAGAGTATTACTGAAACATCAATTATAATTCTCAATATTTAAGTGAGTTTAATATAAAAAATGGTGAAACAAAATATGTATAGTAAATCATAATTCAGTGCAGCCAATTGTATGAAACTAATTTAATTTCAGTGATGCGTATAAGATTTATGTTTTAGATGTCATTTGTAATATTTGTTTCATATTTTAGAATTATATAATAATAGCATTGTCTTAATTGCATTTGTCTATATGGGTAACATATGAGTAACTGTTTTAATATAAAGTCTATTTAAAAAGAAAAAGTCTCCATGCGTCGGCAGAAATATCAGAAATATAAAAATAATGAAACAGTAAAATTGGAAAATACAACCATTAATTAAGAATTGATGAATTTCATTTATAAAATTTTCCTTCGGATTCTCTGACTCGAATTTCACTGGAAACATCACGTCCTGCAATTGTAAAACTTAAGTGTGTGCAGTTGCTTAGCTAGAATGTGAAGTGGTAGTGTTGTCATTACTCAGCGGTTTCGGTCGGGGTCAAAAGCGATCTGCTTCCTTTTCCCTTCGTTCTTACCGGACCAGATACAAGACATAGTGACGTCACAGACCCAGTCCCACGTACGTGCTCCTTACTACGTTCGACGGCTAGAGACGAGCGGTTCCCCCAGCCGTTCACCGGGAAGAAAAGTATTTCAAATATTCTTCTAAATTTAAAATTGCCTTAATAAATTCAATTGACAAGAAAGTATGAATAGCAACTCAATCAGCGAAATTTATAGGTCGATTAAAAAATGAAAAGGAATTCTATACAATGTAAGTATCTAGGAGCAACTTTTAATCTTCACGATATAAATGGTATTTCATAAATATACATTCCGAAAGTATAAAATATCAAGGGGAAAGAATGTTATGAGTCTCTAATTAATAAAATTAGCCATTTTAAAATGAAATGTAGTTTAAAATACATTGCTAATTTAGAAGTATTTCTTAAATATTCAACTTTAATAATTTTTAATATAATATATTCATATTGAGTACTTTAATAACCATAGAAGTATAGTAAGGAGATGAAAATATTTTATGAAAGCGTTTTAGCTTAGCAGTAAAAATCCCTTATGCATATTCTATATTTTGTATTTTAATAAAGGAATCAAATATGTTTAATCACAAAAAGAAATCTCATGCTAGAGGTAATCTGAGAACACTGTTAATATTGCTTCAATTGTTACTAACTTAGAAGGGATAAAAATAAATAGATACTACAGTAAAGATATTAAGTAATAAATCTATGGCATTAACATATTAATTTGGCATATGAGAGATTCACATATAACCACTCTTTGCATTTAGGTAATAGATTTAGATTCAGAACCATTTACTATTAAAGTTATACATCTCGTACAAATCAAGATAATAAAATCAATAAATGCAACATTAAAATCAATTTTTAGAAAATCCTTTATTTAAATAAAAAATACAATGAAGCAAATTTATCATTATTTTATTCCAGTTTCTCACTTTAAAAATTGCATCAACCAATCCAAACGAAGATCAATGTGATGCAAAGAAATTTAAAGGCATCCTAAATAAAGTTTAGGTAAAATGTGTGCGAATAACAGCAAGATTTTGGTACTGCTTTACTTAAACAGTTAAAAAATAGTAATACAATTTTTCAACGGTTAGTGATTCCTTTTAAATGAACGTTTATCAAGTTATGAAAAATATTCTTACACGAAAGAATCTGAACCAAAATATTAAAATAAAAAAATTCAATAGATTAAACAAATATTTTATATGCATATATATGTGTATATATACCATTTATGCAAATTTAATAATTTGTATTTTCATTTTTCATATGAAAATGAAATATTTTGCTGTTGATTTAGACTACTACTTCACACTGACATTGCGTTTATGTTCAACTTTATCATTACATAGAAAAAAATTACAGATAGGAAAAGTGTAATGTAAATTTATGAAAGAAAACAAATACTATAAACAAACTTGTTCATTTCACATAATTGAAATTCAGAAAAAAAAACTATTATAGAACTCACTCAACTTTTGACATAAGTCTTAGGTGAAGGAAATTAGGTGAATTAAAGAATTTAAGTGAAGGAAATTAGAAAATAATATATATATGTATATGTGTGTGTGTGTGTGTTCGTGTGTGTGTGTGTGTTCGTGTGTGTGTGTGTGTGTTCGTGTGTGTGTGTGTGTGTGTGTGTGTGTGTGTGTGTGTGTGTGTGTGTGCGCGCGCGTGTGTGTGTGTGTGTGTGTGTGTGTTCGTGTGTGTATATCAAGAAAAAAAAAGGTATTTTGGTAGCAACATTAAACAAAAGCAATAAAGCTTAGTTAGCATTAGTTAATGTAGACGATTTTCTTTTCCTGCCAGTTTTATTCAAACCATCATTTCTTAATTTGGTATAATTATTATTAAAAATATTGGCCAAACCTGACAAATATTTTTCAATAAGTCTTTTGAAATCAGCTCCACATTTGCATTTGGTATCGAAAAATATACCAAGAAGCTCCAATTTTTCCATTGCTGACTGACTTATCAGTACTTTTATGAAAAAGATTTTCTAAATTTCCCTAAGCAAAGTCTCGGTAATTAATTTTTGGAAAATCTGAAAAGTAGTAATAGCGATAAATATCAAAATTTCCTGGGGTAATTTAAGTGCACC
>JAWZYV010001716.1:0-13876 GCA_038373885.1 Cheiracanthium punctorium | reverse complement strand
CAATTTCATATTTTTTTTTGTTCATTTTAATGACCGATTTAATTAAATAATAAAATAAATTAATTGTAATATCACAGCATGAGTTACTGAATCAATTTCACGTAAATTATTAATATTATAGGTAGGTTTTATTTTTCTTTTCTATGCGTTCTATTTCCAAATAGTATAGCAATTTAATGACAAAAAATAATAAAAAGCAGCCAATTGTCCATTCTTCAGAATGCTGCATCAATGAATAGATGCTTGGAACATGCACACATATTTCTAATTTTGTGAATGGCTGTATTACGAATTAAACTTCTTCAAAGAAATTAGCATAAAATAGGTGATGAGCGGCTTGTCGATCTAGGTGTGTAGCTTCCCGAGGTGAGTATATTTATATACTAAAAATATAGTTATTTATAATGATTTTTTTTATCATTTGCATATCCATCTCACCACTTTTTTCTCCTGAAATTTTGGATGATGCTACGTGCGTCATTTCTTGGTGTTGCGATTTCACTTTTGGGCAGTGCATTTTAAATGTTAGTACTGAAAGTTTTGATTCTAAAAATATTTCGGCAGTTTGACAAAAATGATAGGCTTTGGGTTTCAGGTTGTCATAGTTTCAACACTAAAAAAATGTTGTGTTTAAGTACATTCTGACAGCATTGCCTTTAAATGATGAAAATAAAGCCAGTTAAATTATCTAGGTAGAGTTTTATAGGATTTCATTAGTGTGACAACCATGATTTTGTTCGTATAGTTTTGTTCATGCAGCAGAAATGAAAAGTTTTAATTTTAAAATAAAGCAAAAAATCTAAATATTTATTTATAGCTTTAAAAAATCGATTACCATCATGTGTTTCTGAACCTAAGGTTTAACATTTTAATGCACAGTACGTAAAATAATAATAATCCGTAGTACTTAGTTAAATATTTTAACCTTCCAACTACAATTCATGCTTTTCTACGATATTATTTACCTTCAGATTTATTTAGTACATAAATTGGAAATAAATTCTAAATCATATGTATATTTTCAAATAACTTATAATAAATATATAAATAAACCCTCATGAGATTATAGTTATATAATTTTGCACAAAATGCTTGACTACTGGTTTGATGAAAAATTAATGGAGAATGTTTTGCAGTTTTTGTTCCTACCTTTTAAGTCATATATAAAAAGTATATAAAAATAACCAAGTTGTTGTAAAATAAATAGTAGCAAATTCTTATTAGTTAAATTCGAAATAATCTGTACACTATAGCCTTACAATATCTGTGCTCATTAATTCAATTTTTTCAACTCTTCTGTTTTATGTAAGTTACAGATGTGCTTGACAGTAAAACATAAATTTTTATAATTAAAAAAGGAACTAATTAACTCTTATATTTTATTAATTGAATGGTCATTGATTTATTATGTTTACTTTAATTATTTAAAATATAAATATGTCAGAATTATCTAATAGTTATTTCTTAAAAATATTTCGTAAAAGATTTGTTAAAGAAGTAATTTATCAAGTACTAGAAAAATATAATGAGATTAAATTGCAGTGTATTATAGACAAATAAAAATAAATAATTAAGAGAACGATATAATCTTTGGATTTCATATTGAATTTGATTTCGATAGATTTGTGAGACATAAGACTCAAAAACATTCGTTCAAGGATGATGATAGGCAGCTTTCATACGCAAGAACTGTTTACTTATTCAGGAGCTTCAGTTTTCAGAATATAAATACATAAATATATATCTGTGTGTAGGAGGGGGGGGGCGCAGAAAGAATTATCAAAATCCCGATTTGATGGAAGTGTTCCGCTAGACAGTCATGGTCCTTTAAGAGGCGGAAATGGGCCATGTTGGACTGGGGGCGCGACCCTGATTGTCACGGCGTCGACCATCAGGGACTCATAAATGATCTTCAACCTTCCAATGCTTTGACTAGATTCTGCCAATCAGTAGCTTGTGGTAATTATTATGCAGTAATTGTTTGATGCAGAGCTTTATAAAATTGAAGTGTAATTCAGAGTTGCACAGCGGAAGGAGTTTGGAACCCTTTCGAGCAAGATAGTCAGACTCTTCGTATCCAGGAATACCGCAGTGTGCAGGGATTCATTGATTACAACATGTTTCCCCTTGAGTTCTAATTTTCCGCTGGTAATCATGACCAGAAGAATTCCCTCATAAACAGGTTGAATTATTGAACCAATAACCTGGACTGCAGCTTGCGATTTGGAAAAAATAACTTTATTTTCAAATTTGTTGAGAAAAATTAATGAATATTTCAAAGCCATTAGAATAGTCTTCGAGTCAACATCAAAAGTCAGTCTGAAGTTTCAATCACATGCATGAAAGAAAAAGAGGTTTGAGAAGACTCCAGAGACTTCAGACAAATTATCATCACAAATGAAACCATCTCTATAAACGTGTACACAAGGAATTCCGGATAGTTAGCTTCGAACGCCTGAAAAGCAATCCTTCGTTAAGACAGCAAGGGCTGTATCTTTCTTAAACACCCTAGCCACGAACTTGAGACATATACTTACTTTTTCTTGTCGTGTATTTGAACAATTTCAAAAGATTCATTCCTGTATCAATATAAATATTCTGGTTTTCTTTTAAGAGAAATGTCTTATATTGTTAGATAAGGAATTCTTCCGCAAACAAATGTCAAATAAAAATGCCAAATATTACTCTACATAGACTTATACGCAAACGCGCACAAAGCCTTTTCGGTGTGAAGCAGTATTACGTATAGCAATTTTATCGTTAACATAAATAAAAATCAAGATATTTAGTTCTAAAAAGGGGCGAAACAATATGCATTCTAGGGTTATATTAATTGATAGTTTCAGAATATGAAGTTTCAGGGGACTTGTAAACACCGATTTTTGAATTTTTTGCTTGAAATGTAGTTTGGCACATTCAGTATAACGGAGTAAAATTTTGAAATAATCTGTTCAGTATAAAAGGAGTAAAAAGACTCTTAATTAGTGTAACCTGCACTGACAACCATATAAAGGCCGCGCTTTAAGCTGCGTTTCGTTAGTTTTAATTTTTTCACTAAATTGTATCATTTAAAGCAATAAAACTTGAAAGCAAATTCATCAATGACCTTCTTTTGTTCTTTGGTGTGTTGATCATGATTCAGTCCATAGAATAAGGGATATTTTGCTATATGTTAAAAGGATAAAAAATTAAATTTTCAGAAGTAACAGAAATTATGTTACTGTCTACTTTTTTCTGTGAATGTAAATTTCATTTTTCTATTTCGAAAACAAATTCATTCGTGGAAAACCCATTCCTAAATTTTAAAAGCCTACTATTATAACAAAAAATTGATAACGAAATAGAAAAGGCATTTTATTTATTTTAACTTTAACATCCTTATTTACTACAAAAAGGTTTGATATTAATGTTTTTGTTTGTTTATTTAATAATAATCTTTATACATATTACTAAAAATCCTTGTAAATATAGTCAAAGGGTTCCGAGTACCATTAAAATAAATGTATATTTCAGAACAATGAGATAAAAAATATTATACTGTAATAAAATTTTATAACATCGTTGAATTAAAACTATCTACTTAAATGATCTTTGATTTTCAGGAATTATAATTTTAACTGAGAGATAACAAAACGAAAACCAAATAAAGTAAATCCGGACAGGCATTTCAAGAGAACGTCCGGGAAGCATTAAAGAGTTTACGTTCTTTATTTCCACTTAATTATAATGATTCTTTGAAAGAGAATCGTTAAATGATGTAATTAATTTCGTTCTTTATTTTCAGAGAATTTTCTTGTCTTGCGGACCATTAGGCACTTACCCGTTGTTTGTGTATTTCTGAGAAATGTTAAGTTCATAGTTAAGTATATGGATGACTTTTTTTCATTTAAATTTTTTTAAAAATCAGCTCTGAAATTAAGGTTTAGTTTAAAAGTCAGTGAAAGTGTAACATTATAATACAAGCACTTTTTAACTGTCTTCAGGTATTTTATTTACCATTTTGCACGCGTGGCGAATAAAGTACGTTTTCCAATACATAGAATAAATTTAAAATATGTTTGTAAAATGTTAAAATTTTTCTTTCAGGACATCATAAGCAGGACATTACTACCTAAATCTATCAAATGTTAGATTGAAGGCTATTTGAATACAGTTTTATATTTCAGAAGTATGTTTTCTAGCCGAGGACATCGAATATTGCTTGTAGAACGTAAATTTAAGTAGCCGGGTTCAAAAGTAATAAGACTATTTCACAAGAGTATTATTTAATACATTAAATGCATACTGCATACAGAATCAGGCAACGCATGAAACGTATCGTAATGTAATTCAATGAATAGCGCATTATATATTCAACGTAAAAAATTTCTTAACACATTCGAGCAGTTTTCTTCTCTCGTGGAACTGCGCAGAAGATCTTAAACAAACGGTGTTGAGTTGTAGCTAGCTGCTTCAGGAATGAGGAACAAAAACATGGAGGAAAAATGGTATGCATGCATCAGATCTAAATTAACTAAATGTGCCCTTGAAGTATTTTTTGCTCATCAGAATACATTCCTTTTCGTATAAGATTTGTCAAGAAGAGCGAAAGTTATTATAATTGACAAATTTCAATAAATTCTGAGGTCTACCGGGAAGACATTTTAAATCTTGGATTTAACATTCAAGTTCACCGTATATAATATACCTGATGGTATTAATCTGTTTGTTCCAGAGGTCCATATATGTGGGCCTTTTTGTTTTGACTGTTAAAACGATTCTTTAACATTTTTTGTAGTTCTGAATTGACATACACATGCGTCGCTGTTTTAATTTTGAATAAATGATTTTAATGCATAAGAATGTGTAAATACTACACACTGACATAGATGTTTTATTTTGTTTGCCATTATTTTACCTTTGCTTTCCATACACAAAAGGATATTTGAATTATGTTGAGATCTATTAAGTTGAATATGTGAATATTTTTGGGTTTTTTTTCAAAATTCATACAGCTGAAAAGAGCTTGTAGGTCATCATTTGCCTTTAAAAGTGTCTCGACAGTCTGTTTATGGGTGATAGTAACATTTTACTACTGTAACACAGAATTAGGCTTTTATTAAAAAAATTATTTGTAAATAGACTTGCTACTCCTCGTTTTTAAGTCTATTTTTGTAATAGCTTTTTAGAGACAATTATGAGATTGCTCTTTGAGTTACGAGATTTTTGCCGGGTGTGAAGAGGTTAAGTGGTTGGTATGAGGTTAAAAAGTTTCTATTTTACGCTCTGTAATAGTTCTTCCTATGTATTGATATCATAATCTTTAAAAGAAAATTTTCTATTTATTTAATTATATTCTTTATACATAACGAGAGAGACCTTTCTACAAAGACTATATGTATTATAACAATAATTTTTTCAATGTATTTCTTTTACTAGATCCAATTTTAAAATAAATTAATAAAAAATATTAAATATTTTCGTAATATATATTAATATACATTAATAAATAATACGAATATGCAATGCAATATTATTTTTACGACATCTAATTCACCCATTTTAAAATTGCAATACTTTTTATGGCAAAAATGCAAACGTTTATTGATATTTAACTTTACTCACTTCTAACATTTAAAAAGATTTTAAAACAACTGTTATCAGCGTGGTAGTCTCAAAGAATAATATTTTCTTGAAATTATCTCTATAAAACGGATATATATAAATATAACCTTCTTATTTAAGTTTACCAATTTCATTTCTTATTCTATTCTGTATTTATTACCATATATAAAAACAATTTTATGTTCATATGCGGTCGGATGCACTTTTATCAATTGTAACATTTTATCCAGTGCACATTTCAGTATTTTATTAGTTATAAGTAGCATGCTTCAAATTTCAAATATAAATAACACTATTTAAAGAGTCCGTTTGGTTATCCTTAGTTCCGTAGTTCTTTAAAAAATAATTCAGCTCGTATGTTATTCCCAAAACTGCGCATCCAACAACAATTTATTTAGAAAATATTGCTTTTTATTGACGACATTTTCGATTAAATGATGCTTAACCAAAAATCTGATGTCCTGCTTATAAAATTAAACAACGCAACTTAAATTTAAAATTAAGCTTATCAATGTCTTCCGCAAAATTCGATTAGAAATTCATTCGTTTGTTATCGTTGAGAATATTTTATTCGTGCATGCATAATTAAATAGGGATGCGATAAAGTTCTTAATTTGTCCTGCAGTGCAAAAGAATTTGATTTACGTGGATTAGTTATGTCTAAGGTTTGTGATAAATAAAATTCTTGGAACTCTGATAAAAACAAAATAGAATACGTCTTCCAAATTATAGGATTCAATGTTATTTATACGATACTGTTATAGTGATATTTTGTTGTACTTATCTATCACAAGGTAGTTCAGAACATTTTTCAAATTTTACTTCTTTTTTAAAACTAAGGGAATTGTTGAGATCGTGAAAAATTTTGGAATAATGATTTTGAAGAGAGTTCTTCAAAAGTTTAATATACGGACAAGGAAGTTATGTGGTAGCCACATCACATTAAAAAATGGAAAAAAAAAAACTTACAATATGTGAAGTTCTAAAATATTGACCATCAATACATGTCAGAACAAATATAATGATTGATATTTGTATTTCAGTGAGCCATGGATATGCTTCTTTAATATGCTTATTAAGTTCTTAAAAACAAAAACTATTCATGCCCAGTCTCGAACTCTTCGTTTTAAGGACTTATAAACATACACTATAAATATTAGACTTTAATTAAAGTGTAAAAAGCAACCCAGTAACCATGAAATATACACATAAAAAATCATGATATGCACAAAACAAGTGTGCACACTCTGCTAAATATATTTTTAACATCGTGTAAATTTTATTGTTGAATTAGTTTCATTAACTTAAAAAAATTATTAAAATTCCTTAAATTAATTTTTTATTTTTATTTTTCTGAAAAGCTTGGTTAAAACAATTTTCATCACATTTTGTTTATAAAAACAACCACATTTTAAAATGTTTCTTTTACAAAAAGGGAGCTGATATGTAATGCTTGCATAGGATTTAAACAAAAAATGGTTTGTGTATTAATTACCATCTTTATTGTTTAATATTATATATTTCTGAAAGTGTATCGTAATTTTTGCGATTTGGTGCTAATTGTCTGACGGCATTTTACACATGTCCTAAGCAAACGTTTATTGGGCTGTGTATTTTGGAAAATTAGACTTTTGCATCGTTACAATAATGTACTTGTGTGTACAGATACCATTTAAAAAATGTTTTAATTGAAACATAACTTTTATTACAAATAACAAACCATAAGAAATCTCTTTCACAATTTGTCAAGCCTTAATGAACTTTATAATGAGCTTTTCAAATTTGTGTGTTTATATTCAGCTACTTTAAGAATCCCATGAATAGCATTAAAATAAAAAAACAGTTTTATGAAAACCCATTAATTTAAAGTAAATAAATAACACATTAAAGGACGTAGTAAGAATACAAAAATACGGTATAAGGAAAAAATACAACAAACAAACTTATCGACGAAAATTCTTAGAATTTAATTTCCATTTAAATACACGGACCACGATTTTGCCATTCATAAAATTCTGTAACGAATACTTTGTGTCAAAATGTAGTAATTTATTTCTTTCCCAAGAGCTTTCTCTGAGATAAATTAATTCTTAAGACATTGGTTGTCGAAAATACATTTTGATTACGTACTTCCTAAAAGGATGTCAAAATATTATTACGTCTTTCTGAACCCCATTTTCATTCAGTCTTTTGAAGACTTTTTGAATACGAAAATGCATTCATTTTCTTGGCAAATTCCTATGGATAGTTAATTTCCTCTTTTCATTACATTGCACTTCAGTTAGTGTACACCAAATCTTCGCAAATTTTTGTCGGTGAATGCATTCTATACACAGGTAACATACATTAAGCATATTGTCTGTTAAGCAGCACGGTATAGGCATGTATTTGTATACTGTGTTATAATTTTGCGGAATCAAAGTACTATGAAAGGAATGAACCGTACACTGGCATTTGTTGTTATATGTACACTAGGGTGGTCGCAAGTTATATGGGGGAAACATTTTTTAATGTTATTTTTTTGGGGGTACCCCCTTAAAGTTGCCAATTGACTAGAAAATGAGATTGGCAAAGTTTTAGCTCAATTGCATAATATTAACCCGTGCCGCATCGAGGTTGAATTCTTGAAAAATTACGATTTTTTTTTTAAATATCTAGTTTTTCCTTCATTTCGTTTAAACTATTTGCTCTACAGACCTGGTTTTTGTTTTATATCATAAAAAATGTTGTTGCCTTGAACTTTTACTCTCATTAAAACCAATATTTAATGACATTCAGTTTTTTTAGGTCAGTTTGTGAATCGTACCACCAAAATCTGCATTTTTGTAAAATTAGTGAAAAAAGGACAAATTAAGAATTTTAAGTTATTTCGCCCGTCTTTCGTAATATTTGCATCAAAAAATAAAAAATAAATCAAGAATTTGCAAAACTCAAACTACAATTCATGAAATAATTCATGAAATATGTGCATTTCTGTGCTTCAGAAGAAAGATCTTGATTTCTTTTTTCGGTTGAAGCATATCTAAGACAAACCTCTCAAATTTTCTTTATTACAATGCTATTTTTGTTGCCTGTTATTCTTTACTTTTAGAATGCACATGGGTGCCCATACGTATGGGCAAAGAAGGGCTATGCTTCCCCTAGCTTCCATATTATCGTTATAATTTACATATTTTATAACGTAAAAGTGGTTCAACACTAACACATAATATCTTTCCGGTGCAGGACCCTTGGCGTGCAATAAGACTCCGAAGACAAGAATTTCGAAAGCAAATAATTGATCTCATCAAAAGCAGATTTTAAAATTCTGATTTAGAGGGTGTTGTTGTTCGCTGGGATGGAAAAATGCTTCCTCATATTTTGAATAAAGAAAATGTAGAGAAAATAGCGATTTGAATTAGCTGTGGTGGTGAAGAACAGTTAATAGGAGTTCCTCAGCTTGAAAATAATATAAGAATAACTCTTAGGCAAAAGCTGTATTAACAGCAGTTGGTAAAATTAAGGCAATGTGTTTTGATACCACTTGTTGCTTTAGGAGAAAGTGTATTTTTTGCTGCAGCAATTACTGGATCGAAATCTTCTATATTTACCTTGTACCCGTCATATTTTAGAAATCATCCTAAAATCTGTTTTGATTGCAAAGTGAGCGAAGCTACTGCTCTTCATCCAGATATTTAAAAAAAAAATTCAGGTTGGGTGGTCAAGTTGGACAAGAAAAAGTATAAAACTGCTATTGAAGATGAAACTATTACATAAAGAACGCAAAATTTGGAAGAAATTTCAAATTTTCTTGCAGGACATTTAAGAAATCAACAGCTTAGGGATAACTATAAAGAATTAACCCAACATTGTTTAATTTTTATAGGAGTCTCCCCAAATAGGCATTTCTTTCAGAGTACCTGGTACTGTTCATTATGCCAGGTGGATGTCTAAGGCAATTTATTGTCTCAAAATACTTATTTTCAGACATCAGGTCGCATTAACAGATTTAGAAAAAGAAGGTATTACAGACATTTGTTTATTTATTATAAATATTTATGTAAAGGCAAGGTTCAACACTCCCACTGAGACTTTAGCCCCAATCAAGACTTAAAATTATTGCAATACTGAAAATTTGATAAAGAGGCTGCAAATAAAGATCAATAAAATGATAAGCCATCCTTGGTATCTTAACTTGGAGCAAGTTGCATTTCCTTTTTTGATGACACTTGGGCAAAAAAAGTCAAAATAAGCATGGCTGTAAAATTAATTGCATTTGAAAAAAAATGATGATGATGATGAAGATGTAGGAGCAACAATGTTCCAACGAAGTGCATCATTTATTGAGCAAAGAAGTTACTTTTTTTATTTCTTCTCGAACAGTAATTTATTTTAAGAGATTTAATTTTAATATAAAATTTTTTAATATTGATCTCGATATATGGTGTGAAAATCAGCATTATTTAAAAGAAAAAAATACTGAAAGCTTTTAAGGTTTTTAATGATTCAGATGAAAGTTGAGTAAAATTAATCCCAGGATTCAATTCCTGTTTAACTGAGGATGAAGAACAAAAGCAGTTTTTACTAAAGGTAGTATGCGAATGTAGAAAAACTTTTCAAGACTCTTTGAAAAAGCATTATCTAAGCCTTGCCACTTTAACAAAAAATTGTAAACAATAATAATTTATTTTCTTTATAATGTGCTTCCTCTTAGGTACATAACTTTACTAATCAAATATGTCTAAACGTTAGTCGTTTTCAATTTTATGCCTTCTTTGACCTTATTTTCTGTTAATTCTTTTACTTAAATTTCATTTTTTTTAATTTCAGATTTTTAAAAATTACAATATACTTTAATTTGTACACAAAAAAGAAAGAAAAACAAAAGGAGGAAAGAGGAAATATAATTTTTTGAACTTTCATAAAAAAGCCAACTTTTAAGATTTCGATCGTATCTAGTCCTGAAAAAAGCTAGATACTAGTGCTTTTTTTAGGATTAGATATGATCCGAATATTACCGTCTGAGAGTTTTGGAAATGAGCAAATTATCTAAAGTTGTTTTCACGGTAAAATTTTCATGCAATTTTTAAATTATAAAAAAATTAAAATTTTTAACAGGAAGATTTGCAATTATTAAAAAAAAGGCTCCTAAATTACATACAAGCTTTAATATCAAACGTATTTTATCATATCTCACTCTTACAAATGATTATTATTATAGATGTATTACAGTGAAAACTGGAATAAAGAGGACGGGATTTGGCATCACAACCGCTTGGAAGGTTAAATCTGTAAGTTTTTACATAAAAGTGATGTGTGACTCATCAAGTCGGGAAGTTTTCTTCTGAAACGAGAACAACATCATGTTTCTAGACTCAATTTTATCCACTTTATGATGGAAAGACTGCTTTTTTGAAAAAAAAAAAAAACCGCGATTTTTCTAAACTTTAACCTCAATGCGGCACGGATTAATATAATGCAAATGAGCTGAAACTTTACCAATCTCATTTTTGATCCTATTGGCAACTTTTTGGGGCGTGCCGCCCCAAAAATTCGAAAGTTGATTTCTTGTGACCACACTAATGTTCACAGGGTGACCCCAAATGACGGTTCTTTATCCTTTAGATAATTGGGCTATGTAAATTGAAAAAAATAATCCTCAAAATAAGGTAGAAAAAATGACTGCGCTAAGAAAAAAATTCTCACTTACTTTTAAAAAGTGGCACATTTTAAATTTGTATACGACCCCCGTACAAAAATTCCCAGCTCGTAAAATTTATCCCACATACTAATGATATCTACAAAATTTCATACATTCATTATAAAATGTATCTGTGATATCTATAAACAAAGACGGTCAGAAACAGTAAATGATTTTGGTGGTAAATATTTATTAGTAGAATTAAAAAAATTACTTTCTTTCGTATTTTCTTCAAAACCCCTGAAAACACTATTATCCGAGGTGATATTTCTTTTCGAAACTATAGAAAACTAGTTCACGTCAGCATACGTTTATCTTCATATCTCTGTCATCTTAAGATGTAAGTCTAAAATTTTGTACATCTACTCCTTTGTGTACACGTCAAATTTTACTAACTTGAAATTTTTTAGTATGTAAATCCAAATTTTAAAAAGTATCACTTTTTAAAAATTAACGACAGGAATATTTTAGCCTTCTTCCCTAACTCATATTGTACACTACCCACTCACTCAATATCGTAGATTAAGCATGTTACCTTGTATTTGGGCTATCCTGTATATATATATATATATATATATATATATATATATAAAAGGGTATTTCAAAAACAAAACAAAACTTAGTGACATTCTATTAAAGACCCGCCCAACCAGATTTTCGGCAAACGCCTATTAAAAAAAACAACAAAACAAAACATTAATATAAATAGCTAGAAGCACATTGTGGAAGAAAGCACATTGTTAAAGCACATTGTGGAAGAAATTACGCTAGAAAAAAAAATCGACAAAAAATATATCTACACTCAATGCAATTCATCTTCGTCAACCTAAAATAAACAACTTCATATTCAATTTTTATTATATACCCAAATCGAATTTCATGCGCTTCTGGAAATTCACATTTGCGGCCTTAAGCTTAGGAAATCAGGGAATTTTATTCTACCAAATTTCAAATTTGAAATTCCAAATTTCAAATTAACATTTCTATCTAAAGATGGCGCTGCAGGTGATCTGTAACAGGTATGTTTAAAACGAAGTATTTCAGCTAGCCATTCCGTAGTTGCAAGCTGATAGCTACAGAATGGCAGCAAGCAACTGAGCAAGAACCAGTTGAGCAAGTATCAGCAAGCTGATAGTGTGTGCTGTTGAGATTAAAAGTCCGCTCTATCAAAAGGTTTTCTTTCCGTTGAACCGCGGGTATTTATTCTGTTAGAGTTCCACCGCCTGGAACACAGTTTTGTTCAAACGAGGAGCAGGTTTCAAAGAAAACTTCATGTGAGAAACAGACCGTCAGACAATACAATAAGGACTCTATTCCAGAAATTCGAACTAGCGGAGAGCATGAATGATGACCGTATTGGAAATGTCGGCCGGCCACACCTTTCCTGTTACAGAAAATGCTGAAGCCATGCAGCAGGTTATCCAACAGCTGCCCCTGACTTCCGTACGCGCCGTGTTGCATCTTGTACTGCACTCCGAAGAATGAGCACTCACCGTCTCATCCACCACAACCTTCACATGTTCCCGTACAAAATCCAGACTCACCAACCGCTCAGTCCAAATGCCATTTCGCGAACGCCATGCTGCAACTAGTGGATGACGGTGAACTCGAAGTTGGCAACGTATGGTTCTCAGGCGAAGCATATTTTCATCTCGATGGCTATGTCAACAAGCAGAACTTGCGAATTTGGAGAAGCGAAAATCCTCGTATTGCTGAACCTTCATCCCTGCATCCACAAAAATAATGGTATAGACTGCGGTTTCCTCCAAAGGAATAATAGGGCCATTTTTTCGAGAGGAACCGATAAATGCTGTACGATATCTTTGGGTTCTGGAAGAATATGTGGGGATTCATACTGCTTTGGAGGACTCTTCAAATGCCTTCTGGTTCTTGCAAGATGGTGCTCGTCCACATCGAACGTCTGCAGTATTTGATTTCTTAGAGGAACATTTCAGTGAGCGGGTAATTGCCTTGGATTACGACATGCATACAGGGAGTGGCATGGCATGGACTCCTTATTCGCCAGACTTTATGCCCAGCGACTTTTTTTGGGGGGGTACATGTAAGATTTGGCATACCGCCAAACTCCTCAAGCAATTGCGGAGCTGAAGCAGCACATCTGTATTGCATGTGAGACAATCCCAAGTGACATGTTTCAACGGATGTCTAGAAATTTTTGCCTCAGACTGCGCCACGTTGTTGCAGCAAATGGGGGTTACATTGGAAATGTCTGTGAATAGGTTTTTCAACAGTCTTTGCAAAATTTTTATACCGGTTTTTATTTTTTCATAGCTTTCAGCGCCACCTGAACTGTTAACTAAATTTGAAAAAATTTAGTTAACATTTCAAATGGGTGAAAATATTAACTAAATTTGAAATTTGGTGAGATAAAATTCCCTGATTTCCTAAGCATAAGGTCGTAAACGATACATATCTATCGCATTCCGTCTTTTTTTTTATTGATTTTCAAAATCCATTAGTCATTTTTGGTTCAGATGGTGTATGTGTGCGTGTGTAATGTATAGATAGTAAAAAGTAGTTTCGGTTTCATTAGAGTAGTTCGAATTTCGGTCGATTAAAAACATGACATTC
>JAWZYV010001715.1:0-17291 GCA_038373885.1 Cheiracanthium punctorium | reverse complement strand
AACGTCTATCACACGTGAAAGAGATTGCCGCTTAAAAATGCTGTTTTAAATCTGTGTCTAAGATGGGGAAAAAATATGTCCGCTGCAACCACGATGAGTTACTGAGTGTCCCGCTACAGACCACGAAATCTATGTGTCCGCTCTAACCACGTCCGCTGTACCCACGCCAGCAAATTCGTTGGGCGTTTAAACATAAACGTCAGCAGTTTTGTTTTGTTTTTGGACGGGGGGTTGGGAGGAACGAGTGGAAGGTAATGCAAATATGAAGTTCAAAATTCTTATTTCAAATCAAGAGGATAAAAATTAGATTATAGGAAGACGCACAGCAAGACGTTTTGAAGCCATCTGCTGGCAACCCGCTGCTTCACAGCATTCTTCCACATCTCCTCTACCATTTTTTTTTTCAGCAATTATTTTTAGGCTACGATATCTTCCAGCTTGTGAGTTCACGAAATAAAATTTAATCTCTTATTCCATTATGTAACTTAATATAAAGGCAAGATAATCACTTGTCTTTTCATTCAGTTCTGACTCCGGGGTGACTGTTCCTAAATCATTCAGAAAATACCGACAAAATCTCGCAAGTAACATTAATTTATTTGATCCACTACACAAGCTACACACACATCGCAAACATCAGTGTGAAAAGCACCCACTGGAAAGTGTATAATACGCAAATTTTTCTGTACCAATAATTGTACATCGGCTTAAGGCGACATACGCTGGTAAGAAAACGAAACTGAGACTTCCCATGTTAACCCTACGGGAAGTGTATTTTTCTCGTCCTACGTCCTACAACATTTTGTTATTTTGAATCAGTTTTTTTTTCCTTTGCCAAGATATTTAATGCGATACAGATGATGTAATTTTTCTAAAATTTTGATATCAGTTCTATTAATATTTTTAATATTCAATTAAAGTTGGGAAAAACAGGTTTTTTTGTGTTTGAACAGCCGTAAAATATTTTCTAATTAAGATAAACGAATTTCGTAAACGGGAGATACATGCTCAAAGTGTTTACTGAGTTTTCAATAAAAATAAAAAAATATTTGATGAAAAATAAATTAGCATAATAAACGAAACTATCGAGTCTACATTTCTGTGAAAATTCTCCGCCGTAATAGTGCGCCATCTGGGTCAGTCACGAGCTAGCCGCTGGCCTGGGTTGTAGGGGGGAGAATGATAAATTGCTGTCCCTGGGCAAAGAGGGGCTATTCTTGCTATTCTTGAGGGGGGAGGGGTAATTGTAACGTAATGTAACGTATGAGCATGGGGGAAAAGAAATTCTACACTGGGCTGGGATGGGACGGGAAACCGACAATTTTTGCTCTCAAAAGTGTGTGAAAGGAATAATATTTGTCACACGAGAAATTTTCCAGAAACCAACAGAGCATTTTGTGGAAAAAAATTAAGTTGCTTTGTAAAACTTTTACAAATCGGGACTCATTTACTGCTTCTTTAAATTTTAAAATACAGCTTTTAATCATTCTTATTCGTTGTATAGATGACAGACAACTTTTTCTTTTTATGTTGAACGTTAAATTGCTTCAAATGAGAGAAAAACTGAAAGGTAGGGTCGAAGAGTTTTCATAAGGAGAATCATATGGTAATAAAATATTTATTAAGTGTTAATTAAATTATTAACACTGCAGTAGAGATTTCAGTTTTTTTCTTTTCTTTTCTACAAGGATGATTTAAATATTATACACAATGCAGCAAAATATTTTTTTTTTTATTTATAAGTGAAAATGAACCATTGTTTCGGTTTTAATTTATTACTTATAATTAACTTATTATTTATAGCGTTGTATGTTAGAGATGAGTTTCGGGCTCATTTTTTGAAGCACGAGCCCCTAGGACTTTTAATCCGAGTCTGCTCAGAGCCCGAGCAATATTCTTTAAGTCGGAGCCCGAAATTCAGCCAAAATATAAATAACAATTCAATTACTTCATTGATAGAATACAATAAATTTGGCCGTTTCTGCAATTAATTACACGCACCTTCTAGGCGCCCCGTGCAGCTATTTTTATTTTTTAATAAGTACGTTTATTTTTCCCACGAATGACTTTTTAAAATTTGTTTCAAGGTGTTATACAATTAAAGGAGAAAATTTTCACGCACCCGAGCCCGAACGCAATCGTGAATTACAGAGCTCGAGATCGGTCGTGCCGCGCGTCTCGGGCTGAGCCATCTCATCCCGGGGTGTGTGGTGTGTGTGTGTGTGTCTAGAACTGCTCCATGAGCAAAAGAGTAGCAAAAAAAATCGGTACTTAATATCAGTTACTTAAAATTTAAATTCTGAGGAGATATTAAAAAGTCAGTTGTATCTGAATTTCTATAAATAAATAGAAATTTTAGAGCTCCCCCCCCCCTTTTTTTTTTTTTTTTTTTTTTTTTTTTTTTTTTTTTAAGGACAAGAATTTTAAATAAATATTTTGCATAAAGGTCAGTTATTGAGTCAGGACATCTTCCTTTATATAGAGAGATTAATGTAGAAAAAGCTTTAGGCGAATATTTGCACTTTACAGGAATCGAGAGAACTACTTGAATTATTCCAAGAGACGTTAATTTGTACATCACAATTTGAACTTCACTAGGGGGAGGGGGGGGGGGTTGAAAGGTTTCTAATGGCACTTTTAAATTCGTGATCAGGAACTGATTTCCGGCAGGGCATTGGGACAAAACGCCATGGCTTCAACAAAAGTGCCCCTCAAATCACCCTTTAAGTTTAAAAATTTGTAAATTTTTAATTTAATTTAAAATAAGAGACAAACTAATTTTATGAAAAATTATTTGTACTAATAATTTACTATTTTCATATCGCCAGGGATATATCCAACCTTATTTTTTTTTTTCTCAGTACCTGGCATCACCCGAAAACTTAACATGGAATGTATGCGGGCTGGATAGCGAGAGAACCACACAGTTGATTTTCAATTATGCAGATAAAAGGGAATACCTGGAACAAAGTTAAAATCTAAACTCTCTATGAATAAAATACTCAAATACAGGAAAATAACTACAAAAATATTGTGGAACATGTTACTTGAAAAAAATATGGAATAAAATTCATGACTGAAATTTGACTGATTTTCGACCAAGATAGGGAGTAAACTTATAATCACATAACTTTGAGAATTTTCAGAATGTTTCCTCTAAAACTAGAATAAGAACTGACATTGCGCGATAAAATTTGAAAAGTTATTTAATTTTTTAAAAAATCTTATTAAACTTGACACTTTGTTTAGAGAAAACGCTATTTTCTCGAATTTTACCCAAGATTAGAAATAAATTTACGATGATATAATTATGAGAATTTTTCAGAATTGTTCCTCAGAAACTAGATTGGGAACTGACATTGAGATAAAATTTTGAAAAACAATTTAATTTTTTTTTTTTAATAGTGAAACTTGGCACTTTTTCAGAGGGACACGTTTTTGATAGACTTTCACTAAGATATGAGAAAGGAACTTATGATGCTAAAACTATGAAAATTATTAGACTGTTTCTTCAGAAACCATCTGTGAACTGAAACAAATTTCAAAATTGAAAAGTTACTTCATTTTTTGAAAGAAAATTATTAAACATGCCACTTTTCGGAGAAGTCTGCTTTTTGGTTAACTTTCACTACAGATAAAAAATAATCTTACATTCCTAGAAATGACATTTTTCAGACTATTTCTTCGGGAACTGTACTGTGGACTACTGCAATTTTAAAAATCTGAATAACCAGTCAGTTTTCATAAAAAGAAAGAAGGAAAAACATTGTTTTTTTAAACTCAAATTCAAAATTGGCTGACTGAAAAATTTGTCTTTCAAAAGTAACTTTGATGTATAAATTTATAGATGTACTAGCTGGACCGGCAAACGTTGTTTTGCCATATAAATTATTCCTAGGATTATTTTAGTAGAAAGAAACGACTAACTTATTGTAAATGTGTAAGGATGTGGTATATGAGTGGAAGAGGCATGGAGCGCTGTGAACGATGCTGGAATATAAAAATAACACAATACCAAACATTTATATTTTTAATTCATTGTAATTTATTCTTTACATTTATATATATCGCTAATTACAATAATTTTACTAAAAAATAATATCAATCCCTTAAACGGAAATAGAGTGAACAATATTTTTAGCTAACACAAACAAACTGCATGGTTTGCCCACTCGAGATCATGCCACGTATAATTGTCCGTGTGAAAAACATGGCGTTGCTCAAATCTAAGCCACAAACAAACATAGTTTGGCCTTGAGACTTATTCATAGTCATTCCATAAAAAACTTATTGTCCCAAAAAAAAAATAAATAATAAAAAGGATGAAAATCTGAAACATTTTCAGATTTTAAATACGCACTATAGCGCTATATATTAAAAATCGTTATCATAATTTATGCGTCGTCCCCTATTTTTCTCTCATATTCCATTAAGTTGGAAAGTGTATATTATTCATGACTGTGCTGTATTTTTTTTTCTTGTTTCGTAAAACCCATCTTTGGAATCGAAATCTATCTTAAAATCGTCTACTAAAACTATTTTACAATATTCACCAAGTATATTACAACTACACTTCATCGTTCTATATATTGTTTCGAATGCGCATCATAATACATGCGTATACCATGTATGTCTTTCTTGGGTTGATTCCTACTTTAACGCCTCGACTCTCGCCAAGGTGGCGATCATTAAACTATATGCAGTTACAATGACAATTTTTTTGTATTTATGTGGCAATCATAATTTAGAATTAAAATGGCGATTTGGAACAACATGTAAGCACAGCATGCCGTTTACATTTTTATTTATTTGGATTGCCAATTAATGTAGTTGTAATAATAAAGTGTCTTCAAATTCCTTAACTGGTGCGTTTATCGCTAATTTGTTTACTTTAGTTTTCATCTAGTTCTTTTGTGGGAGCGCCGAAACGGTACGTACGTATTATGCCGGCGGTCACTTCCGCCAAACTACTTTTTCGTCAAATTTGCTGGCAAACTATTGCCAATCGTATTCCAAACCATCAACAATTTCATGTGCCCGGCATTTATCTTGGTGAAAATTGCTTGTCTTGGAGGACCGCCGGGATAATACGTAAGTACCGTTGAAACTTGTGCATTACTCCAGAGACCCATGACTGCAAAGCTCGCCAAAGTACGGGGATTTTTTAGGTTGGCGAGAGTGGGGGGGCGTTAAAATAGGAATCAACTCTTTCTTGTACCATAAAACACATCTTTGGAATCGAAATCTATCTTAAAATCGCCTACTGAAACTGTTTTACAATCTTCGCCAGGCATATTCGATCCTATAGGCATATTCCAACTATGCCGCAAAGACATGAAATGGGAATCATAATCCATGAGTGTACAGTGTTTTCCTTTTTGTTCCACAAAGAACTTCTTCAGAATAGAAATCAATATGAAAATCGCCTAATAAAACTGTGTTACAATATACGCCAGGCGTTTTTCTAATTATACTCGAAATATATTTTATAATAAATTGTCACGGTTTGGCTCCCCATTTAGCGATCCATTATCAAAAATTGCAAATCCTTGTGCCGACTTTCAACATTTTATTAACGCCTCCCCCCCCCTCTCCACGTTATCTGGCAAACACATTTGAAAAGGGACTCGATGCGCTAATGCCTAGACAAAAATCCTGATTGAACTTATTAGCACTCTGGTGCTAAAAATTTTGAGGTGGACCGCCCTTGTGACTTAGGGGTATGAGACAAAATCATATTCGCAGACCTAACGAATATACATATAAAATTTCTTTAAAATCGGTCGAGCCGTTTTGGAGGAGTATGGTAACTAACACTGTGAGATGAGAATTTTATTTATTAGATATACACTATAAGAAAAAACCATGCTAAATTACAGCACAGTGTGCTGGTAATCATAACGCCAACACATGTGCTGTAAATTTCAAGCACTTTGAATTTTCAAGCACTGTGTTGTAAATTTACAACACCGTGTTGTAAATAGTTGGCACGATGGCACGGTGGCACAACAGCACATGTGCTGTAAATTTACAGCACCGTGTTGTAAAATTACAGCACATCATTTTCAAGTACCTATGTAAATTCACAACACTGTGTTGTAAAATTACAACACTTCATTTTTCAAGCATCTATGTGAATTTACAACACTGTGTTGTAAAATTAAAGCACCTCATTTTTCGAGCACTTATGTAAATTTACAACACCATGCTATAAAATTACAGCGCCTGATTTTTCAAGCACTGTTGTGTATTTTTACAGTTCTTGAATTTTCAAGTACTTATATGGAATTGTACTGAACTTCTGTGTAAGTTTTAGCCTGATGCAATTTTTCTGTACACATGCATTTATAATTACGTTTTGAGCAAAAATTTATACCTGTCCCTCGATTTGCACGGCACTCAATTTACACGTTTTTAAATGAAAACTTTTATTTTATTGTGTGTGTAACATCATACACATTTACAATTACTTTTCAAACAAATTTACAGCTATCCCTCTATGTTGCTCGGTACTCAATTTACGCGGTTTTCAAATGAAAACGTTTAGTTTTTTTAATATTTTTATGGGATCCTACAATTTACAATTACATTTCAATCAAATTTACAGCTATCTTCCATAGTCACTTTTACTCAATATTACACGATTTCGCGTTTACACGGTTTTACATGTTTTTTTTTTTAAATCCTACACATTTACAATTAATTTTCAGACAAATTTCACACATATCCCTCGATTTGCACGGTTACTCAATTTACACTGTTTTTAAATTAAAACTTATTTTACAGGTTTTTTAAATTTTATTTATTGGATTCTACAATTTACAATTACATATCAAAGAAATTTACAGAACTATCCTTCATTATGCACGGTACTCAGTTTTACACGGTTTCGCTTTTATAAGGTTACAAAAATGATTTTTTAAAAGGCTTTTTTTTTCCTTATCCTATGGTTTACAATTAATTTTGAAACAAACTTACTCCATCCCTCGATTAGCACGGGTACTCAGTTTACACTGTTTTTAACTGAGAACTTATTTTAGAGTTTTTTATTAATTTATTTATTGGGTCCTATACAATTTAACATAAATTTCAAACAAATTTGCAGTTTCGTGTTTATATCGGTTTTTCGAAATGAATTTTTTTTTCAGTTTTGTTAAATCCTACACATTTACAATTAATTTTAAACAAATTTACACTTATCCCTCGATTAGCACGGTATTCAATTTACACTGTTTTTAAATGAAAACTTATTTTAGAGGGTTTTTATTTTAAATTTTATTTATTGATACTACCAATTTACAATTACATTTCAAGCAAATTTATGGCTATTCTTCGGTATGCCGGTACTCAATTTATAACGGTTTCATGTTTACACGGTTTTTAAATAATTTTCTTTTATCCTACACACTTTACAATTAATTTTCAACAAATTTACCCCGCATTTGGCTCAGTATTAAACTTACACGTGTTTTTAAATGAAAACTTTTTTTCTCTAACTCTGAAGTAGTTAGAAATTTTGCACAACCATTTAAAATATGTAGAAAAATCTTGCTCCTTTAAAAAGCCAGAAAGATCTGCAATAAATACTTTTGTTGTTGAAACTTTTCGAAACGAGATTTTCCATTCTTGAAACTGAGATCATTTGCTATTAAAATAAAATATTTTGCAAACCTCACAGTCACCTCTATGTCTAATATGTTAATGTTATAGTGATGCATAGCTATAGGAGACTATAACTTTAAAAAAGAACTTTTGGTGAGTGTGTAATAGCTTGATACTTAAATTTATACTATTTTTAACAAAACACGTAAAATTAAAGTCTCGTGAACATAGCTTTGAAATTAATTTATTTTAATAACTAAGTAAGCAAACTTACATCCAATCTTGAAAGGGGGGGGGATTAATAATTCTTGACTTTAAAGGACTAAGGTTTCTCTTATTCACAAGGCCAAGTAGTTAAGATCATGCAAACAGATTTTTTTCAAAAATTTGTTTGTAATAGAGTTGGTTTTTATACATACCCGTAAAAGGCAGGCCCGTTGTATTTCTAGAGTTAAGTTGCTTTCAGTGATTTGTTTTTTACTATGTCACTCAGCTACATTATACATACTTTCCTCTTATTAATATCTTCTTCCACAAATCCAGATATTTATAGAATTACTTGTTGAAAAGGTAAATTAAGCATAATGGTTGATGTACTAATGATTTAATGTACTATTTATTTTTTAATTTTACTTTCTTGGAACAAAAACACAGGCCTTTAAGTTCTAAAGTAAAGAGTATAAATAAAGATATGGCAGGACAAAATTTCATGCTGTTCTTTGAAAAAGTCAGTATACTGCTTTTAATTTATAGTTTTAAATAGATGAATAAAACTTATCATTATATAAATTAGTAGTTAATTTACAAATTGCATTGAAATTATTTATCTAGAATAATTTTGGTAGTTTCACAAATTAAAAGTCATATTTATTAAAATTGCTTACGATAAGATTTTTTTGATTAAATATAAATTAATTAATTCAAAAACAATCACAAGTAAAGTAATTTAATAAAAATAACAAAAGCACTCCAACAAAAATCTGGTGGTGAAAATGTAAAAGTAATTAAACAACTTTGTAAAATAACTCATAAAAGATACAAATTGAGGTCCATCATTTTGAGTTAATACAAAAAAAGTCCACTCTTCTTCAGTTACAAAAAGTCAGTCATCTGCACAAGTAAAAGGCTATTCTTTCTGACTGGGGTTGACTTTCTTGATGCTGTAGAAAAGTACACTTTTTTGTACCAACCAAAGGGATTGTCCTGGATAAATACCCTTTTATGTGTATTTATTTTACCAAAGTTCTTAATTATTTTTGATTTAATAAAATGTTAGCTTTTAAATAAACTGAAACAAAAGCATTAAATAACAAATGAAATTAAAACATTAGAAATTTATTGACTTTCCATATACAGTATATAAAGCTACATAAGTTTTTATATTTCATCTTAATATTTTACACACCATACAACATAACTTATTCAGTCTTCTCTTTGATGCAAAACTGGATGCCGAGATTTTCCAGCGCATGCCTTAGGCTAAAACAAAAATCACGTTCATCAGAAAATAAATAAAATCCCCACAAAATGTGCCATTCTTTTCTTTTTTTGGCTACTATTTCAATATTTCAACTGATGTCATTAAACCCATTTCGTGCCCAGATATGTTTTGCAACTTCCTTCGATTTTTGCTAGTACCAGCAATAATAGATAAATTTCTGATGCTATACTTCTTGAACAGGGAGCGTGATTTTCTTTTTAAAAATGATTATGCCTAATAATTGGAAATCGTCAACATACCGTACTAGGTCATTGTTAAAATAATTATACGTGAAATTGAGGTTCAATATGAACTCGGTGAATAAAGGCTAGGGAAAAATTAATAACGTTTTTTGACTCGATCAGCCGAATATGTGCCACACCACAAAAAAGTAACAGCTAGGGCATAAATATGGGTTAGCTGTAAATTTGTTAATATAACACACTTATCGTTATTTTTGAAAAGATCTCTTATCTCACAAATAAAATATTTTAAAAAAAATGTCTAAAATCTGTAGAAAATTTGATTAAATACAAAATAACACTATATAAACGTCATGCCAAAAATCTGGTGTTATGTCTGGGTTTTCACTTTTTAAAGACAATGCATAAAATATGTTGCTATGTGTGAGGTTTTCCTCAACATAAAAGTGCATTGAAACCTGCGAAAAATTTACATCTGTAATATTTTGGTGGATTTTATGACGTATCTCACTGTATATTAGCAAGGTGAGCCAATTGGAATGAAATAATGTCTTATAAACTCAATAACATTCTATAAAAATCATCTTTTGTTCAAAATATAGTGACATGAAGCCGCAGATAACTCTACATGAACAATGAAGATATTGTGTTACGGTTACATGAATCGTTTCATTTTTGGAAAATAATTTCCAAAAAAGTCACCTACATATTTTCCCACCACAGACGATTCTTGCAGTCTCAATTGTGGCAAAGCTGCCTATAAAAGTGCACAGCATTTTTAGCGCGTTATTGTGCGACACAGCATGCTCGAATCCAGTTTAATGCTTGCAAAAGATATTATGGGAGGTTACTCTAAATTATTCTTTCGTTTTTTAGGTACAGTCACAAATTATATTTACTAACACTGAAAGCACAAGACTGGCCTTCCTTTAGTTCACTTTTTATGGCACACAAATGTACGGGCACACACGCATTGTTTCCCCCAGCCCAGTATTCCATAACTTATTATTCCACTCTCTAGATTGGACAACAGTGATGGTCAAAACTGCCTCCACTTTTTCTTTCTTTAGGGTATCTTTTTTTTAAAATCTAATGACAGTTTCATTCACTTACCTTTGGTTAAATGCATTACACTTAAATACTATATTAAATAATTCTATCTTCCTTCTTTTCTGTTTTCTCTTTTTCCTTTTTTTTTTTTTTTTTTTTTGAAATCTGATGTCATTTTCTGGAAACCATTTATAATGGATTGTGTTCTGACACAGGAATTATTTAAATCAATTCACTGTGAATATTATTCTGTACTAGCAATGAACACATTTTCTTATGTTTAGAATATTATTTTCATTTCTCAATTAAAATTTTTTTGGAGGTTTAGTTGGAAGAGGGACCAGTATACTTAAACTATAAAGTATTGTTTAGTTTAATAAATAAATCTAAGCATGTTTTTTCAAAATTTTTTTAACTTCTGAAAGGAAAAAACACGGTTAGTGTCTTATGAAATTCACTTACACATTGAACCGTGTATTGATTTATCTTGTTTGTTAAAATCCTGAGAGTGGGATGCACTGGCAAAACAAAAGAAAAAATAAAAAAAAAAAAAAAAAAAAAAAACAAAAAAACCTAATTAATTCGAAAAACTCCTTTCCGAAAGAAAAAAATTCCTCATCAGTATCACAAAAATTATGCAATTACTGACGTTTGTAAGATGCATAACATTAAACTAGAATTTTGTTTTAAATTAAGTCCTAAAAGACAATCTGTAATGTAAAACTTCATTTTCTATGTTCCTATACATGATCTTGTCCCAAATTGCCATATTGTACCAACCACAGAACAGATCACCGTAATCAAATCTCCCTTTTACTACAACAATTTTACTGAATTGCTATCTTGATGTTAAGAACAATCAATAATTTATTTAAAAACTCATTTCATTTAAATATAAACGTTGCATGGCCATGCATTAATATTCAGATCTCTAAAGGTTTAAAAAAAAAGAGAGGTGAAGAAAAAGGGGTAGGGGTTAATAGGCTGGCTTACATATTTACAAGCCTCAACAGCCAAAATTTCATACTGGTATTGAGACAAGTCGAGTTCCAGTGGTAGAATTGGTCCTGCTCCTTAAGCAATACTGCTTCCTGACTCTGAATGGTTGCTTTAGGTGGTTGCGAGCTGGTCGTTCTTCTCTTGAACATCCCGACATATTCGTAGCCTCTAGAGGATGCGGAACCTTTTTTTACCATTGAAATCCACATGTAAATTGGGCGGTAATAGGAGGCCGTATGAGTCGACGTACCTATTGAAATTATAATAGTTTTGTAGTAGTTTTAACAATTCATTGCATTTACATAGAAATATTACAAAAAAGTCATTATTATTTGGCATAAAAAGTAACAATATAAAAGATTTTTGTATTCACCCATACGAGTAATACCTTATTATACCATGTAATCATTACTAATTATTTTTTTAATTACAGGTTTATAGATATTGCTGTTATGAAATATAATTTTTTGAAATATAATTTTTTATATATTCTATACATTTAATTTGTGCAGGGGGATAGATGCAAATAGAATTCATTTAAGTTAGTGGAACTGAAAAAATTAGGTGGCCGCCAAATCATTCTATCTTATAATTTTCAAATTGATCGCGAACGGAAGCAAATGAAATTTTCCAGTCGCACGCAACCAGTATATTTTGTTGGTTGCATTGTGATCACCCCGCCCCTACTTTTGTATACCTGTAGCAGCTACATACACACAAACACATGTATATTCAGATTTTTAAATTTTTAAAAGACGAAACGTACATATTTAAATAGCAAATTTCAATAAATAAAAATAATAAAAGGTCCGAACTCTACTTATAAAT
Source organism: Cheiracanthium punctorium (assembly GCA_038373885.1). Lineage (NCBI taxonomy): Eukaryota > Metazoa > Arthropoda > Arachnida > Araneae > Cheiracanthiidae > Cheiracanthium > Cheiracanthium punctorium. Next base: position 5,129 of record JAWZYV010001715.1, on the reverse strand, counting down.
AAATTTATATACATGATATGAAGAAACTACCAATAGAAACAAGAGTATTTAATTTAAAAAAAAAAGCAAATATAGCGCAAACAAACTCCTAAAATAATTTTAAAATTAAAATAGAAAATTCTATGTTAGTGGCAATTTTCTGCATTTGTTTTATAGTCTTGAAGGCAATTTGTCATTTTAAATGAAGCTTCGTAATAAAGCAAAACCTTAATTGATCTCTAAATTGAGAATATGTAATTTGCGTACCTTAAACTAGTTTTAATTTTTATCATGTGTGAAAATAATGGCTCGAGCGGTAAGTCGTGGGAAATTGCGCCAAGTTTCAATTGAAACAAAATTCACTCTCTTTTTTTTCCTCGTTCACTAAATTTGGACTTAGTACAATACTAATTTAACTGACAATTTCTAACCTACTCTTTTCTCCCATCTAAATTAATATGTTTATTGAGTTTCTCTAAACAGCATCTTTTTGGCATAATAAAAATTTCCAAAAAGGTGAAGGTTGACAGTGTTTCATTGTACCCTGTTCATACTCAGGGTAGATACACAATGAAACATTATTACCCTTCAGAAACAATCGTATGATTACTGAGTCAAACTTCAAAATTTCAGCATAATGTTTTATGCTGGAACCGCAACTGAAACACTCAGTGAAGTAATGCAGCCGTTCCTGATTATTGGTAACGAGCACTTTGGGTCCGTTCCTGGGCACATTACATGCATGATAGATGAGCAAAACTTGAGTTTTAGACTAAATTATAACAAACGACACACTAAATATGTTTAGGTGACACAAAACTTGAAAAAAATGTCCTAGACACAAAATGTGTTTAAGTCAGGTCCACTGCGTGAGAGTTCAAACTGCATGAAAACAGCATCTTAGCGTAGTTCAAAAAAAATGTTTTCATTAAAGAACAGTCTGTATTTAATTTAAACCCCATTTTCCATGATTAAAGATAAAATTCTGTGTTGTATAGAAAACTGTATTGTGGTATTTTAAATTAAAATAAGGTTGAATCCACCCCGCACCACCTGAATAGAACAATTCCTGTAACTAAAAATTTAGAGTATGGATCCCCTGAAAATTTAGCATAAATTTTTTAGCATTTTAGAATAAAATGCAACAAAATGATGAAGAAATTGATTCATATGCTCAACACTTTTCTTGAAGAACAATATAATTACTTGTGGATAATCAATATGTTAAAAATAAGAGTAAATAATTTTAAATATAATTCAAAATCTGACTTTGTGTATATGCAGGACATTTATCCAGTTTCTAAAAATTACATGGGCATATATACAGAAAAATCAATCAAAGAAACTGAATTCCCAGTCCTCATAAATACTTTAAGAGTTTTAAAATAGTCTACCTTTTTATGATTTCACTTCCAAAACTTAATTTACGCCGTCGTTATATTTTTTAATTCGAGTAAATATTTTTTATTATTTATTATTAAGTACTATCTATATTTTATAATATCAATTTTAAGTACAGTTAAAAGGAACTAAGCTTACAAATTATAAAACTTACTAAAAAAATTGCTAAGTTCAGAATTATAAGTTATATGATAAAGTCTTAACGCCTTCATTGTGCTATATATTTAATTAAATGTACTGGGTGCTCTGTTTTCTCATGAGTTCTGTATTAATATCCTGATCATAGTTAATTAAATATCAAATTTTCATACATCCTTTAACTTCATAAGGGTTCGTAATGCAGGCCCTGAATTATCGCACGGGCACTTGGGGCATGTGCCCTGGGCACACATGCAGAAATAGGCCAATCAAATTTAATTTAGAGATTATATAAGAGGCAGCAAAAAAAGTTGACCAGCTATATGTATAGGCGCACAAAATTTGGAAAGTGCTCCGGACACAAAATAGTTATAGAGTCAGGCTCTGTTTTAATATTAAAATATCAATACTATAAATTAGGTAAAATCGACCAAGACGGTGCTCAAGTCCCCATGTAAAACACGGGTTAGACAAGTCGCTGGAGCTTGTCAGTCGCTAAGCCCCAACTACTGTCGCCAACCATTTTGCACGATCTGCAAAAGCAAACTCAAAGAATTTTAACGAATTAAAATTGCACATAAATTCCATTAACAGAAGCACATCCAAATAACCAAAATTACACCGGTCCATATATAAACCTAAAAAGCGTCTGAAAATTCAGCAACAGGTAATTTTAAAATGAACAAACAAGTGGATCGTTTTTAACCTAAAAACACTACAGTGGATTAAGCAGCCTAGTTGTACAGCTAATGTAAACTGGGCAAACACTGGCCCGTTTTCAATTCCAAAAAACATCGGTGGATATAAAGTCAGTATGATTAGAATAGCACGTAATAGCATTAAACGAAAACATAAAAATATCAAATATCAATTTAAAATTCACATTAAAAACATTGAACATGGTAAAGATTCATTTAAAAAAGCACTTACCTTTAATTTTTTGTAATTAACTGCCCAGAAATGTCACTAATGCTCTCCTGTTCCTAATATCCACCGGCTTATAACGTAAAACCAACATGTTTTCCTTTATTTAGTTTTATATTGGAACCAGAAGTTCCCATACCTGCACCATATTTCTTACAAAAAACACACATTTTCTTTTCACAGAATAAAATATTTCATTCCTTTACTTTCATAACACGAAACATTTTCCAATTCCAAACATCTATTTTACCAACAAACGACGATAAAATTGCTAAACGCCTGTCTTCAGATTTAACAGAACATCAAACCATGACCACGTGCCAAAGATCAAATATACTGGAATCCAGCTTAGTTCACTGATAATGGCACCCGGTATTCTGATTCGCTATGAATGTCACATGATCGCCAGAAGTGCCACCCTGAATTTAAAAAATCAAGCACGGTGTGGCTTGAAATTTCTTTATACGTTGCAACCGATGTTGTACGACTTAGATACAGGCGCAGCATCGTGTTGTTAAAATTAACCGATATTATAAGTACCGTGTAACCCCAAGTCAAGAGTTCAAATCGAATGTACCGTTTATAACGCTGCTTGAAGCACTTTGTCAAGAATTTCCCCCCCCCCCTCCATGCAAGCCCTAATCTAATATAGAAATCTTATGTAGTAGCCACCAGTAGACAAAACTATAGAGTTCTATACCCCATCAAAACGCAATGCGTTCTTCAGGGGTGACAGCATCGGGGGGTTCAAATAACATATAATAACCCCACACTTTGAGCTCAATCGAATCGCCCACGTTTAGGAGCTGATTTAGATCGTTTCACGCTCCCACTTGCACACACACATAAACTACAGACCCCCCCCCGCCCCCCACGGGCCAGCAGGGGGCACTGCGGACACACACAGCCAAACATTGACCTCTCGTAAAAATCTAGCGTCAGCCATTGACATTCCGAGAGACCTCACAAACAGTTGTTAATTCTATCAACAATCTCGAAGTTTCGAATTTTTTCGATGAGTACAATACTTTCCTTACAGGAGTACATGCTTGCGGCAAGAAAAAAAGAATGAAAATCAATGACACACCTTTTCACCCGGTTTTGAAAAATACACACTAGTATAGGTGCTACTATATTTAATAATCGTATTATTAGTTCGTACCTTGTCCCCTATTTTTTCTTAGCACGTGTTGTAAATTAGATACAGCGCAGTGTGTTGTAAAATTACAGATATTTAGTACAGTGTATATATAGGAGGTGTTGATCGATCCCTATATTATAAAGAATGTAGAAAATTAAATTTGGATAAATTGAAAAAAACATTTAGAAGTGGAATTCTAGTTCGTCATTTGAACCTATCTTCATTTTTTTTCTCCTGTTCCTCTAAACTAGTGGTTCAAAATGAAATTCAGACCGCAGATCACTTTTTCACTTCAATTTTACGTAAGGACCACTTTTAACCCCATTAACCGTTTGAGGCGCAACCCTTTCCCAATGCTGAAAAAAGGGCAGCCGTTGCTATCGCTGGCTGTGTCAAAAAAGGGTCTCTAGATCTGTGGCACGCGATGAACGTTTCGATCGTCCGCCATCTTGCTGGTAGTTAAGTCGAGCGATGGCAACGGCTGCCCTTTTTTCAGCATTGGGAAAGGCTTGCGCCTCAAAGGGTTAAAGAAAACTTTACAAATATTTATTTATTTTACGAAGTAAGTTTAAAAAAATTCTCCTTTAGTGTTTAGAACGCATATTTTATTTTTCATCGAATTTAAAAATTTTCAGTTTTTTGCTTTCTAATATTCTTTTAATCTATCGTGTGTTTCACTTAATTCGGAAATTCAATTAAACCAAATTGCAACCCCGTTCCCAATTCTCTCCCCTTTGGAATCTGGGGGGGAGGAGGGGGAATCTCATTCCAAATCATTTCTAGATTCTTCGATATTTCATTTACTTGTTTCCAATTGTTCTCTCGTTGCCAAGAGAAAAAAAAGTAATTGATTTTTAATTTCCTGGACCTCTTGCTTTTTCATTAATGAACGTTTGTGTTTCCTTTTCTTTACTAAATTCTTCTCGTACATAATTTAGAAAATATTCGAAAGGTTGGGGGGGGGGATTTTTTATATTTTTTATATTAATTCTTTGCTCAAATTCTAGTTGCTGCTTTTTTGTAACATTTTAACTTGTGATGTTTCTAACTTCCATGTTTGATTATTTTCTCATTAAAAAAAAAAAAAAAAAAAACAAAAATTTTCTTTAAATTTGTTTGGTTTATTCCGTATATTTTAATTAAATTGCTGTTGTGTTTTATTTTATTTACTGGCCTTTTGGCAGTTTTCCATGTTTGTTCTTATTGCGTAGGGTTATAGGGAAAGTTCAGTAATGAAATTTGAGGTAAATGGAAAAAATATAAGAAAATTAGTTCGCGTAAATGAAAGTATTGTTTTACGTACCATTTTTTATTGATTTACTCCCCACAAGTAAACGAATAGGGCCGTCTTTATTTATTTTGTGATCGTACCCTGTGGCAGCCAATTAAAAATTTTATCTGAACATTTTTTACCTATTCACAAAGCTCGAACGTACCAATTTTCGAGTATTGTATATCAATACAGAGCTACTCTAGGGCAATCTGCCCGGGAACGGTGCTTCTGGTGGAGGAATTCTTAAGGTATTGTAAACGCTTATTACGTTAC
>JAWZYV010001714.1:0-11847 GCA_038373885.1 Cheiracanthium punctorium | reverse complement strand
CCTCAAGGAAAATCCGTACTCATTTCCCAGAAACATCCCCTCAGATTCTCCGAAGCATCCATTCTGATCCGTCTAGACTTCACCCATATTGCTGCAGGGTAGGAAAATACTAAAAATATAAGCCTATATGTACAAAATTTCACTTAAAAAAGTACAGTTTGCGTTCACTTGGGGTGCAAGTATTGTGTTTGCGTGCAATATTCAAAGATTGCGTTCAGACAGGGCTTTTGCGTGCTACAGAGTGCGCATAGGGGGTGTTAAAAGAAGTTGATTTTACGTATTTAGGACCTGATTTGTACTCTACATACATCCCCGCATAAAATTTTGTACTGCGTGCTGAACGCAAAATTCCTACCTCTAGATATAATTAATACAATAACTTACAGAAATATGTAAATTATAATCATGATATTCAGAATAATATACTAAGTTATGTCTTATGTTAGCTAAAACTGAGGAATTTACAATTATTCAATTTATAGATGCATTCACATACTTACGTTATTTTCTTAGTTACTGTAAAACAAATGTAAAAATTCGAGAAAATCCAATGAATCATTTCCTAGTCTAGATTTAATTTTAGTAAAATAATTAAAATTGTGAATTAAAAAAATTAAGAACTAAAAGAAAAATTATTTATAATTATTTCGTGACTGTTCGATAAGAGATAAATTACTATGAAATATTTCAGTTCCTTTGGAATGAAATGAAATAAGTTTGCGAAAAATGTAGATTACGATGTTTAGATTTAGATGTTTGATCCAGACTCTTATTAGAAGATAATTAAAAAAATAAAACTTTAGAAATTTTAATTATTGATTCGTGTGTTGTTAGATATGGGACATGATTATTCAAAAATTTCCGGTCTATTGATTTGGAAAGCGGCGTGAAATTTTAATGAAAACTAATTTATTTCTCAGCATCAATCCCGCCGGATTAGGATCGTAATCCGGCTGGACTGGTCCCGTAAATATTTGTGCGGGATCCCGCAGGATCGGGATTGCATTCCCTAGTGTCTATACATGAACACTATTCCACTACTCTTCCAAAACTGCACTTTGGTACAATTAAAAAGAAAGCGACATAAAATGTATAACATTTGTGACATATAATGTACCTTCACTGATATATCACTCAATTTTTTTTTGGTTCTTGAATCACAAATTTCATTGACTTAGAATGAAAGACTTGATTGCTAAAACTTCTACTATATCTCAGACTTGTCAAATTAAAAAGAAAGCGACTTAAAGTGTATAATAGCATGTGTGACATATAATGCACCTTCACCGATATATATAAGTTTTTGAGTCCTTGAATGCCATTTTGCACCGACTTTGAATGAAAGAAGTGGTTGCTAAAACTTCTATTATATGTTAGACCTGACGAATTTCGCTACCAAGAGATAATCCTTCAGGGATGAAGGAATGTGCAACTCTCTCACCCAAACTGGCAATGAGCCCTTTTCCCTTAATTTCGATCTCACGTAGCACCGACCAATATGCTTCAGACTCCGAGGCTGGTACTCCTGTACCATGAACGGAATACGCTCCCGAAGCTGACTTAGCATTTCCTCAGCGCCATCGCTTTCTGCAGCGGGCATGCAGTGCCGAACAAAACGAGTCAGCTCGTCCTGGCTAACCATCGGCTCCGTTATTGTCTCCAGGTAAAAGTGGAAAGTGCTCAGGTAATCCTTCGCAGGATCCGCCAGATCTAAATCGGCATTCTTGTGCTGGGATTCCAAAGAGGCAATGACGATAGCGGCCATGGTCAACGCCGCCCGTCTGTGACAAACGAAAACCGTTGATGTTAAAAACTCACGGAAGTGGGCCACGTCAACATCCTCAGGTTTTTCTTGGATGAACTTGACGCACGTGTCGATGTTTGCGATAGTGTGCAGGAAGTTTCCGTCCTCGGGACGTGCTTTGTTCCTGGAATAAAAAGAGAAGATTATCACTCATTTAGCAGACACTATATCACTAATATCTTGATTAGGGTCATTTAGCAGACACTAGACCCATAATATCTTGATTAGGGTCATTTAGCAGACACTAGACCCATAATATCTAGATCAGTGTCATTTAGAAGACATTATACTAGAGGTTCTCAACCATTCAACGTCGCCCCCCCTCCCCAACAAAGGCTAACTTACGGTGGCGCCCCCCTTCACATTTTTCAGCATATATTCAGTCAAGTTTGAATGAACATTTTAAGCGAAAATGGATATATTTTTAAGTAAAAATGAGAATAAATAAGATGAATTTTTTAAAAACATGCATCACTACTTGCTCTTAACTTTTTCTCGCGCCCCACAGGTTAAGAAACGCTGCACTATACCAATAATATCTAGATCACTGTTTCTCAACATTTTCCCTTTCTTCTATTCCTGGGCTCAGTTAAGTCTTTCTAGTATTCTGATGACCCCCCATGTAACATAATTTCTAACATTCAAAAATTGAGCAATCCACTGAATGAAGGGTCAATGATAAAAGATTTTGGTCGAATTATCCTCCTCCCCCTTAACCCTTCGAGGCGCAACCCTTGCCCAATGCTGAAAAAAGGGTTGCCATCGCTCGACTTAACTACCAGCAATATGGCGGACGATCGAAACGTTCATCGCGTCCACAGATCGAGAGACCCTTTTTTGAGGACAGCTGGCTGTGCCAGCTGCGTCAAAAAAGTGTCTCTCGATCTGTGGCACGCGATGAACGTTTCGATCGTCCCAGCCAGCTGTCCTCAAAAAAGGTCTCTCGATCTGTGGCACGCGATGAACGTTTCGATCGTCCGCCATATTGCTGGTCGTTCAGTCGAGCGATGGCAACGGCTGCCCTTTTTTTCAGCATGGGGCAATCTATCCAGCTGTTCTCGCAGTCTTCCATTTTTCAGCTTTTTTAGCGGGAAATGACGTGCTAAAAAGTAAAGGATTCTCGTGGAGCTATGTCACCCGCAATTATTTTTATAGAAATCAAATCTATTCTTCGTGACTGGAAACAGTCAAAATGTCAGAGTTTGATGTTCCCAGAGCGGGAACACTGCGCGTTAAAGGGTTAACAATCAAATCGTACCGCTGTAAGGCGCGGAAAACACGCTGAGAAACTTTGATCTCGCAGTTGCAAAGGCAAAATGGTCAAGACTCTTCCTTGAGGTCCCTAGCGAAATATTCAATAATAAAAACAAAAGCGGAAACAACAATGCGCACTTGAGGGAATCTTGACCGTTGCGTCGTTTCAACGATGTGAGGGAACACTTTAAGCCTGCATTGAATACTAAAACTGAAAACGTCCCCCTTGAAAAATTTTGAGAACGCTACTCATTTCAAGAACTTCTAGTGGTAGAAAGAATACTTTTCGATAAAATTAATTATACTTTTAAGAAAAAGCAGTTATAAAATTGACTTCTAAACTTAATGATAGTGAATGAAAGTTATCAGAGTGTTTTGCACAAAATAGAACATTAAAAGTTAATAATATACTATGCAAACCAATAGATAAACGCGGAACGAATATCTGTTGTCAGAGAGTAAAAGGGTTAAGAAATAAATAAAGTTATTAGGGAGTTTGTGCAGGCCCGGTTTCACTCACGGTAACGCTAACGTTAAATGACATAGGCGAATAAAGCGCATTCGCACGCATAAAATGCGAAACATGGTTGGTCAAAATACTCCGTATAGCGGATAGCGTTAGCGTTAGCGTAGGAAGAAACGGTGTGCACAAACTCCCTATTGTTAAAATAGATACACTACTGGCCAAAAGTATTGCAAGTTTGAGAAATCTAACCATCTTTTCAAGAATAAGCCCAGAAAAATTGGACAGGAAATTGACCAGATTTAAATATTTTTGAGAATTACTGAAGTATAATTGGAAAGAATACATCTGAAAATCACCAAAAAACAGAATGAGAGCTTCAGGAACCCATCATTTAAGTTGGAACCCTGAAACACCTAAAGAAGTGTTGTAAAACATTGTGGATTCCATATCTAAAAGAGTGGCTGCTGCGATCCAAGTGAACGCTGCTCAGCGACATAATAAAGGATCTTGAGTTCAATCGCATTTATTTATTATCCTCTTTTTGCAGAAGACCTTGAAATGAATTCTTTATTTAATTTTATTCGGGCAGGCCAAAATGGATTATGATATCTCTAATAACCTATGTATTTTTTATGCTTTTTAAAAATAAATTAAATAATTATTTTTGTTCTTTAACTGAATGCTATCTTGTCTTTGAAGTCAATAATTTGACATGCTGACATTAAAAAATATCAATTATATTGTTGCGGAATTACTCTGCTACTCCTTGGGTTCGTCGTTCTAAAGTCCTGTTGGTGTAAAAAGTTCAAGTAAAAGTCACTTGTCAGGATGGAACACAAACTTTATTGCTTCTAGATCTTCGTAGTACAATCAGCTGTACACAATTCACAAGCACAATCTAGCAATAACGTGCTTTTAACAATCCGCTTGGATCAGAAGCTCTCACAAATGCTGTATTTCTCACACCAAAATAAGTCACTTTCACAGGCAAAAATTCCGTAGAAATATTCAAGGGATATAGTACACAATCCCTTAAGACACAGCAATGAAGAATTTACACACAGCACTTTGAAAACAGCTTCACAAAACAAGCTAAAACACAGCTTCTATAGCACTATCAATTCACACAAAACAAACGTACCGAGAGCTATTCACACATCGAGCGTTCAGCTCGCACTGACTGTCGGGGCGACGCGCTCTTCTATAAATAGCCGGCGCAGGAGGTACAAGAGGTTTCCAGAAAAGTCAATTTCTCGAGGGTTCTACATAAAGCGTGAATTTTGATTACGTCATAGAAGAGAAATGTTAGGTTATTATGCGTTTTTAATGCAGGAAAAACAACTTCCAGGCCCCATTGGGAAAATCGCGCCAAATGACCAAAAAGTCGCCAAACTTGGCGACTTTTGGCGAAATATCGCCAAATTTGGCGCCAAAAATAAGTCCTCAGAAGTGAAGAGATCTAAGCTCTAGGACTAATATTTCTCAAGATTTCTAGAAGCCCATAGAAAAACATATGGGAAAGCGAAACCTCCGTATCTCCGGTTCTAATTGGCCGATTTTGATGCAACAAAAAGCAAAATTTATCTATTTGAAGCGTAGAATACGAATTTTAAATCATTTTAAGCCCCAGAGCAGCGGGTTGCCCCGAAAATTCGTAACATTGCCCCCTTCCCAAGGACTGCACGTCCCGGGCAGTACAATCCCTAGTTAGGAGGTCACACAGGTACCTACACTGTATAACACTTAACAAGATCTTAAGAACATAATTCAAGCAAGTAATCAATAGCACAATAAGCAAATACACATTAATAAATAAATAATCATCATAATAAATAATTACACTGTAATAAGTAATCAATGTAATAACAAATACACATTAATAAAATCCAATATATTACAAATATGTACACTAAACATGGCGTAAGTAGTGAGAGAAAGAGAGTTGAAGAAAGAGGAAGAGAAGAGAAAGACAGGAAAGGAATGAGAGATGAAAGAAAAGAGGAATTACGCCATAGTGACCATAGTCTGAGCTAATTACAACCGCGGTAGATGGCTAGCCGATCGTAATGTACAACTCTTGGCTTCGAGTTTGGTGACTTACGAATCCGTACGATGACGTCATTCAGCCGGTTTAGGACTGTGTAAGGACCGTCCCACGGCGATTGCAGCTTGGGAGACAGGCCTTTCCGTCGAGTAGGATTCCATAGCCAAACTTTGTCACCTGCGTTGAACTCGTGTCCCGTAGCCTTCGTGTCGTAGCGAGTCTTCATCTTTTCCGTGTTCAGGTTGATCCGCTCCCGAGCAAAATGATGCACATCTTCAAACCGTGCCCGAAGGTTTTCCACGTACTCCTCTGGCGATGAAGGCGCATCTGGAGGGCGGCTGAACACTAGATCGGCGGGAAGACGAAAATCTCTGCCGAACAGCATCTGGGAAGGTGTGAAGCCGGTAGTCTCATGGACGGCGCTCCTATAGGCCAGCAAGAAGAGGGGGAGTTTCTTGTCCCAGTCCTCTTGATTCCTAGATACCAGAAGCGAGAGGTTGTTTAAAATTGTGCGATTGAACCTCTCCACCATGCCGTCGGATTGTGGGTGTAAAGGCGTAGTCTGGGTTTTGTCCATTCCGAGAAGTCGGTATAGTCCTTTAAAGACTGCAGAGGTAAAGTTCGTTCCTTGGTCGGAATGAAGTTGCATAGGGGTTCCATATCTGGAAATCCATTCTTGCACCAGTACCTCTGCTACGGTCGTAGCTACTTCATCGGGAATAGGAAACGCTTCGGGCCATTTAGAGAAGTAGTCAATGACAACTAGGATGTATTTGTTGCCATCCGAAGTTCGCGGAAGAGGTCCCAGGATGTCGAGGGCAATCCTCTCAAAAGGCGCTCCTACATTATAACGATGTAGTCTTCCACGGCTTCGTTTCTTCGGGCCTTTACGGGCGGCACAGGCGTCACAAGCTTGACACCACTTTTCGACGTCGCCTCGAGCCCCAACCCAGTAGAAGCGCTCGCGAACTTTCTGCAGGGTCTTCATTACGCCAAAATGGCCCCCAGTTAAGCCATTATGAAGTTCTTCTAGAACCTTCGGAATCCTCGAGCGAGGGATTACTAACTGCCATCGGAGCATCTTGCCGTCGTCCGACTCCCATTTACGATACAGGACTCCATTCCTCAGGCGAAGCGAATCCCATAAAGCCCAGTACTGTTTTGTTGCCGGACTGTAAGATGATATTTCTTGCCAACTGGGCTTAGCGCTGGATTTTTCCATAAATTCCACAATAGGTTTGATGTCGCGGTCTGCTAATTGGTCCGCCCGAACATTTTCGTCACTCCAGGGATCTTGGGATGGTGTCGATGATGTAACTTGGCGGACAACGGGATGTTTCAGATGGTAATTTTTCTCTGCCCTGGAGCAATAGCGACAGCTGTCTATACAGGGCCTTCTTGACAGAGCATCTGCATTTCCATGAGATGCCCCTTTCCGATGACGTATCTCGATGTCATATTCTTGTAATCGCTGTATCCACCTGGCTATTTGGCCCTCTGGATTCTTGAAATTTAGAAGCCAGGTTAAAGAGGCATGGTCCGTTCGGAGCAGGAACTTTCGGCCGTACAGGTAATGATGGAAGTGCTACACGGCCTTAATGATAGCAAGGAGTTCTTTTCTCGTAACACAATAGTTACGTTCTGCCTTTGAAAGGCATTTGCTCCAGTAAGCAATGACGTGTTCTTGGCCATCTATCTCCTGGGACAAAACTGCTCCAACACTCTCCTTACTTGCGTCTGTGTCCAGGATAAATGGCTTGTCAGGGTGAGGATACGACAGGATCGGCGAAGATGTTAAAGCCGTCTTCAGTTCGTTGAATGCGTCCTCACATTCCTCAGTCCATAGAAATTTCTGTCCAGTCTCGGTCAATTTGTGAAGAGGTCTTGCAATTTGAGGAAAGCCCTTCACGAATTTTCGATAGTAAGTACACAGACAGAGAAAACTTCTTAAGTCATGGGTGTTCTCGGGACGACTCCAGTTCTGGACTGCGGACGTCTTTTCGGGATCGGTTCGGACTCCGTGGGCGGATATTATGTGCCCGAGGTAACGTACTTCCCGACGAAACAAGTTGCACTTCGACGGATTTAGTTTCAAGTTTGCCTCTTTTAATTTCTGCAGTACCTTTCGAATGTTCTCGAGATGCTCTTCGAAAGTCCTTCCGACGATGATGATATCGTCCAAATAAACGAGACATGCTTCGTAGGAAAGTCCTCTCAACACTGTCTCCATTAGACGCTCGAATGTAGCCGGTGCGTTGCAGAGTCCAAAAGGCATAACTTTGAACTGCCACAATCCTTGTCCGGTGGTGAACGCAGTCTTTTCACGGTCATCGGGATGGATTTCTACTTGCCAGTAGCCACTCTTGAGATCCAGAGTGGAGAACCATTCGTTTCCCGATAAAGTGTCCAATGTGTCGTCTATCCTGGGAAGAGGGTAGCTGTCTTTCTTGGTAATGTCATTCAGACGTCTATAGTCAACGCAGAACCGGGTGGAACCATCTTTCTTTCGGACCAAAACAATCGGCGAGGCCCACGGACTAGTCGATGGCTCGATGACGTCATCACGCTGCATCTCCTCTAAAAGTCTGCTCACCTCTTCTTGCTTAGCAAACGGCAGCCGCCTAGGATGTTGCTTGATGGGAGAATGGCTGCCTGTATCTATCCTATGTTGAGTTAAGCTCGTACGGCCAAAGTCACCCGAAGTACGGGAGAAGAGGTCTTCAAATTCGGCTATTACTTTCTCCGCAGCGCTTCTCTGTTCTGCCGTTAACTCCACGTCTTGTATTAATTCCTTCGTCAGGCACTCGGAAGATTTAGCTGTCGTTTGGCTGATGTTCTTATTAATGCAGGTAACAGGAGTGCATGTCGCCAACACTTCATTTTTCTTTATCACCTTTGACTTGTCCGTCACATTTACTACTCTAACTGGAATTTCTGTTCTCGACAAGTCCACAAGTGTTGCTCCCACAAGTACTCCTCTGACGGAATCACTATTGCTTGGGTGTTCGATTAATCCAAAACGGAATTTATTGCTTTCTTTTACTGTTCCAGAAATTATTGAATCAGTTCTGGGAGGTAGAGTGATATCAGTCTGGGCTATTATTTGCTGAACAGGCAAAACAGTTTCATTTCTAATATCAAACGCAGCTATTTCTTCTGAGTCTGAACAAAGCTCATTATTCTTAAAGTCCAAATTAAATTTGTGTGATTTTAAAAAGTCCAGTCCGAGAATAAAAGAGTCTGTAATATTGGCGACATATACCACATGGTCGTATCTGGCATTTCCAAACGTGATTTCTACTTGCGCTTTTCCGCCCACTTCGATCTTGTCACCTGTCACAGTCTGGAGGGTCAGCGAGGGCGGAGTCCAGATAATCTTCAAATTTAATTTCTTGGCCAGATCCGTCCTTATGATGGTTACGTTCGCTCCAGTATCAATCACCATGTGGCATGGGGAACCATTAACATATCCCAGTACGAAGAGTCCATTACTGCCGCCATTCACTGATGAAATCTGCAAGACTTTCAAACGGGGCTTTTGAATATCCTGAAAGTCGTCTCTTTTCTGTCTTCCTTCATGGGCTTCTCTGGTGCATTGATAACTGCGATCTTTACGACGAGAGTTCTTTTGTGCGTCACAGTATTTTCGTAAATGCCCCTCGCTGTTGCACTTCCAACATTTTACTTTCTTTGGGCCATCTCTCGTTCTATCGGATCTAAATTTTCGCTCTATGAGATCTTCAATTCTCTTCAATCTGTTCTCGACGCTCTCTGTGTCTTTGTCAGCTTCCTCTTGGACCGTGACCGCTCTGACAGCATGCCGATCTTTTCTCACGGCCCGCTGGGCTGCCTCTAGCTTCATTGCAAACACCAGAGCAGACTTCAAATCCTGATAATCCTCCAACATGAGTGCCTTTTGGGTTTCTGGATCACGGATGGCTTCAATAAAATGACGCACCGCCATTTCTTCTCGGACATTATCAAGGTGGTCCATGTAGGCTAGATGACACAGCCTATCTATGTCCGAAGCCAGCTCTTGAAGGGTCTCGCCAGATCTCTGCATCCTTGACTTAAGTTGGATTCTACTATATTCTTTCTGGCACTTCTCTCCGAATTTCATCTCCAAGGCACTGGCAAGGGCGTCAAAATCTCCTATCTTCGTCGCTCCGATAGTTTGCAATACATTAATTGCATCTCCGCTTAGGGAAGCGGCCAGTTGATTAGCTTTCTCGGACTCGCTCCAACCATTGGCTCTGGCGACGATTGAAAATTGGGTCTTGTAAGCCTCCCAGGGAGTCTTTCCGTCATAAGGCGTTAGTTTCACTGCTGGGTGGCGTGACGACAGTCTGATGTTTTCCGGTAACTTTCCCAGCTTGACGAGAGAGTCCAATTTTTCTTCCATTTTAGCTTCACATTCTTCCCGTATTTTCGAAACTATATTTTCTTTCCAATCCAGTTTGTCCCCGATTTTATTATTAAATTCTTCACGTAATTCTATCAAGTTTCTTGCTTGGCTTTCTTCTAGTATCGACATTCTCTTCTCCATATTTTCTTGATTTGTCTGTATTTTTTCCTCCAGTCCGGATTTCATTTCTTCCAGTCCGGCTTCTATTTTCCGCTCCAGTCCGGATTTCACCACGTCGTGTGCGGCTCTTAATTCTTCCAGTCCGGTCTTCACATCGTCGTGTGCGGCTCTTAACTCTTCTAGTCCGGTTTTCACTTCATTGTGCGCTGTCTTTAACTCGTCCAATCCGGATTTCATTTCGCCTTGTACAGCTTTTATCTCATCTTGTCCGGCTTTCATCTCTTTTTTTTATCTCATCTTGTCCGGATTTCATTTCGTCTTGTCCGGATTTCATTTCCTGCATCATATTCATGAGCTTTTGAAGTTGTTCTTCCATTTTTTGTCTAGTCAAAACCATAAACTGGAAAATTAAAGTCTTTCTTTAGAACCCCGATTCTGACACCAAATGTTGCGGAATTACTCTGCTACTCCTTGGGTTCGTCGTTCTAAAGTCCTGTTGGTGTAAAAAGTTCAAGTAAAAAGTCACTTGTCAGGATGGAACACAAACTTTATTGCTTCTAGATCTTCGTAGTACAATCAGCTGTACACAATTCACAAGCACAATCTAGCAATAACGTGCTTTTAACAATCCGCTTGGATCAGAAGCTCTCACAAATGCTGTATTTCTCACACCAAAATAAGTCACTTTCACAGGCAAAAATTCCGTAGAAATATTCAAGGGATATAGTACACAATCCCTTAAGACACAGCAATGAAGAATTTACACACAGCACTTTGAAAACAGCTTCACAAAACAAGCTAAAACACAGCTTCTATAGCACTATCAATTCACACAAAACAAACGTACCGAGAGCTATTCACACATCGAGCGTTCAGCTCGCACTGACTGTCGGGGCGACGCACTCTTCTATAAATAGCCGGCGCAGGAGGTACAAGAGGTTTCCAGAAAAGTCAATTTCTCGAGGGTTCTACATAAAGCGTGAATTTTGATTACGTCATAGAAGAGAAATGTTAGGTTATTATGCGTTTTTAATGCAGGAAAAACAACTTCCAGGCCCCATTGGGAAAATCGCGCCAAATGACCAAAAAGTCGCCAAGCTTGGCGACTTTTGGCGAAATATCGCCAAATTTGGCGCCAAAAATAAGTCCTCAAAAGTGAAGAGATCTAAGCTCTAGGACTAATATTTCTCGAGATTTCTAGAAGCCCTTAGAAAAACATATGGGAAAGCGAAACCTCCGTATCTCCGGTTCTAATTGGCCGATTTTGATGCAACAAAAAGCAAAATTTATCTATTTGAAGCGTAGAATACGAATTTTAAATCATTTTAAGCCCCAGAGCAGCGGGTTGCTCCGAAAATTCGTAACAATATTAATTTTTTCATTTTGACAGGGGAGAAGGGGCTTCATCTTGAAAAGGGTTTGATTTCTGAAACTTGCAATACTTTTGGCCAGTAGTGTATCTTCAAGTGAAGGCTTCCATTTCGCGAAAAGAATTTTCTTCATTTTTCTTAAAGGTAGCAACAATTAATATGTAAATTTGATTTTAAATTTCTATAACACAATCTTTTTATATGGGACGGCATTGAATTCTTCAAATTTAATATTTCGATCTGGCCTACGCTGACATTTTTGAATCGCTGTGTTTATAAAATGGACTCGTAATCTTCTAAGTACTTTACAGACAGGCTACTCCATAAAAATAAGAACGCTCAAAAAACGAGTGCCTCTATATTAACAAAGTTTTTGTAAACAGT
>JAWZYV010001713.1:0-43729 GCA_038373885.1 Cheiracanthium punctorium | reverse complement strand
ATTTTAAACATTCGTAATCGTACGTAATGCTACGTACAGTGGCGTAGTCAGGATTTTATTTCACGAAGGGTGTGTGTGTGTATATCATATTGCTAATTAAGTATCAGTTGTAAATAAATATCACATTGTAAGCTAAGTAAAGGGTCAGATTTAGGAAAGGAGGGTTGCAGCCCTCTCCCCCCTCCTATAGATACGCGCTGACTTGTTTCTCGCGTTCGAACTGGTAACGAGTAACGAATACTTAGTAACCCGTAGTGAGTTTAGAGTAACGAATACGTATGGGTAATAATATTTTCGTTACTTTTACAGCACTACCAAGCACTTTCAAGCAAAAAAGAGAAATAATAAAAACCAGGAAATAATAAAAAAACATCCTGGTGAATCTCGAAATAACGCGCCAAAGTATCTGAAGGGAATTTCCTCCCGGGAGATAAAGCCGACTCTGCGTGCATTCTCTATTCGAGCGGAACTACTGAGGTGTTGTAGATTGAGACTAGAGATGGGCGGTTCGACTCATTTTACTGATTCGAATCTCAACTCACTCACTACTTCGATGATTCGAATCTTGAATCAATACACAACCAAAGAAATTTTCCCTCTCTCTGCGCCGAAAGCCGTACATTTAAACACCCTTCACCCATTCATCGGGGGCCCGTTCGAGAATTCACCGGTTGGTTATGCACCGGTGCTACCGGTTGCGGTCATTCTTCGTTTAAGTGACGTCACGGTTGGCAACCGGTTTCGGTCATCCTCTCACCCATAGATATAGGAATAGTGAACTAGATTGCGCACAAGGGAAGGAAACTTGTTGCCAGTGCACTTCCGGAGCAGAAGACACGATAGTGGCAGAAAGACGAAAACGTCGCTGCTTACGACTGCTATGCAACAGCATTAATTTACATTTAAATACAGAATTGATGATTCGTTCAGAACCAAATTCAAAGAAAAAACATTTTGTTATGATATTTTGCTAGCTATTTTTAGTTTATTTTTGCTGTTAGATGGTCTAAAAATGTAACACATTAAAATAATCGATTAAATGTTTGCACACAAGGAAAACAAAAACTTTTTCTGAACAAAGATGTGAACTGAAATTAAGTATCAATTGTGTATTGGAAGTACTAGGGTAAAAGACCGAGGTGTCATAGATCTCGTAAGAGAAAACTACGTTCATATCAAGGGGGGGGGGGGATTGTGCTTCTTGTTACATTTTAAGAAAATCATAATATTGTGGCATAGTTTGGTGATTGAGTTTGGATCTTTCTTTCCCTCGTAAATGTATTTCTAACGTTCTTGAGATTCAAATACGCCTTCTTCTACTTTTTTTTTTTTTTTTTTTTTTTTTTTTTTAAAGCAAAAAGGCTATACTTAGGAAATTTTATCCCTTTTGAAGTGGAAGTCCAAAACGGGTTTTTTTACACGTCCTTTATATCTTAAAAAGAAACCAATTTCCAAAAAGTTATAATGTTACATTCTAAAAAAGTATTCGTGCAAGAGAGAAATTTCCTATATTTTAGATTTGTGAATAAAATTGAGTTTTTGAAAAACGCACAACTTGAAAGAATTACGGAAATTTATTTATACATAGGCTAATTCATATTCTATGATAAATAATTTTTAATATACAAAACCAACGTAGGAAATTTAATCTCTTGCTCGAATACTTTCTTTGGAGGGTGTATATTATCAATTTCTAAGGCATGAAATATACATATAAAGGCATTATATTAATTACTGTGCACAATAAAAAATTTTTAAAAGCTTTTGCTGTTTTTTTTTTCTTTCTTTTCTTTTGAGAGGGGGTGGGGTGGGGACAATATCCCATTCCCATTATCCCTCCCTAATAAGTACCTCGTTTAGAACTTACCTTTTTCAAATGCTTTGGAAAATTGAAGATAGTTGGAACTACATCATCTTTTAGCAACTTCCGATTATGATTTGATTCAAAACATTCAATTCTTTATTAGATAGTGGAAACCTAAACAATCAGAAAGTTATTAAAATCAGAAAGTCATCTAGAAAAAATAAGTAAAATGACAGTTTTCAGCATCGAAGCATTGCACAAAACATGTGCACTTTTTGTGCACAACATTGCACAAAAAGCATCAGAAATAATCCTCCCATGATAACTTTGCTTGGCATAACTTAACTGTTTTATGGCTTTTTAAAAATACATTTTATAGTGTACTATTGTTTGTTCAGACAGGAATGTGTAAACTTAAACGTACATTCAATTAAAGCACTGATTTAATAGAATTTCAGTTAATATTAAAAATTGCGTCACCAGCAAGGTTTTTTTTTTTAATTAAACTGTGGATTTGATACAACACTACAGAGCTGATATGCTTATTTCAAAAAAAAAAAAAAAAAGTTAAAATACTTACCATAAAACACTAACTTAATAAAGCTTACTTAAACAAAAGTAAAAAGAAACATAAATAAAGACTTAAACAAACAATCACGTTGAACTAAAAAAAATGAATTTAATATTAAAACTAGTAATTTTAAAAGTCGTTAAAAAATGCTCAAATGTGGAAAATCTAGTTAGAATAAATAAGATAAATTCAATATCCCCAATTTAAGAGTTATTTTTGAAAAATTAATCATTTCCTGTAAAATATGATTAATAATTATTCGTAAAAAGTAAATTACGATGCTTTATTTATCTCATTTTTTATAGTTTAAGTGCCAAGTATACAATTTAAAAATAAGTATATATATATATATATATATATATATATATATATATATATATCGTACGGTCAAATGTTTTAGGATTATATTTATATAGAAACATGAATTAAGCAATGTCTACTTTAATTCAAGAAGGATGTGCAATATCTCCTTCAATTACTTTACAAAGTGAACGAAAAGCATAGGTAAATAGGAAATTTAAAAATACTACTGTTATTGAACATCAATTGGTATTTGATTTTCAATACCACCAATTTCAAGCATTTATTACCTGTGAAAAGATATTCCAGATCCTTTCCTAAACCTGTTGGTGCAATTATACGCACAGCACGACTTCGGCATGATAATGCTTAAAGTTAATTAAAAATAAATAAATAAGATGCTGGACTAGTGGCGAAAATAACCATAAACCATGATCAAGACACTGCTTTCTGCCACTATCATGGGCGATGCCACCGAAGATATTTGGCAACAAGAAAAACCTCTTACTAGTATACGGATGCGTGATCTAGTTATTCCTATATCTATGCTCTCACCACATCCAATTCCAAACCAAGAAAACAAAAATAAACATTGGCAACACTACGCTAATAACCGGAATAACCCACCTCGCTAGCAGGGTCATTCTGGTTGCGCTCTGGTCACGCTGAGCAGACAACCGCTACATGACCGAAACGTTTTCGAACGCGGTTAATTCCAGAGCTCCGCCCAACGCTCCGCCTTTTCGAACTCTCTGGTCGTGCACCGGTGCACAACCGATGAATTCTCGAACGCGCCCCGGGTTTCTTCTCCGCTGAGTTCTCGGGCAGCTAGTATCTTTCTCTCCTTGGGTTACGTCTAGGGGGGGGGGTCGAGAATCAATAAAAACGCGCTCCGATGGATATTTTCCGAGATATACGTTAATTATGATAATTAGACTAATTAACCATGATTAAGGCTTAAAAGGACTGCAAACATGTAGAAATTGGCTCTGGGATGGTTTCCAGACTTTCGAGATGCCGCCGGAGGAGGCTAGTGTTTAAAATGCTCAAATTGAAAATATAGGGGAGCTTCGTATGACCCCCTGGGCCTGTAAGATTAAAAGGTTAAGTTTGGTGTCAAAGCATTCGAAATTTTAAGTGTCGGTGGTGTGTTGAGTCTAGGGGGGTCGAGAATCAATAAAAACGCTCTCCGGTGGATAGTTTCCGAGATATACGTTAATTAATTATGGTAATTAGACTAATAAACCATGGAGCTGTTTTTTCCGCGATCCGGCATCGTCATCAACGGAGAGAAAGCAGTAGCAAAAGCATCACAAGCTGGTATTGATCTCAGGATTTTCTTATCGCCGGCCTCAGAGGCGTAGCCAAGGGGGGGGGGTTAGGGGGGTCATAACCCCCCATGAGGAATTTTTTGCCATACAAAATGTATATTCTTCACTACATTATCACACACACGTATACATATATATGAGTTGCAGTAGTCATAACCCCCCCCCCCCATGAAAAATTTCTGGCTACGCCCCTGGCCGGCCTGTATTTTTTACCTTTATCGAATTCGAGATTTCACTGAAATGAAAATGGGAATATCGGATATTTGATGTTGAAATAAAACCGATATGTCGATATTTATCGATTCTTGGCCCAGTCCTACTGAGGGGATGCTGCCCCCCCCAAAAAATGGGACCCTTTACTTAGCTTACAATTGAACTTTATCTTTAAATTTGATACCCAGCCCACCCCGAAATAAAATCCTGGCTACGCCACTGTCAATAACACTAACTACGCCACTGATTTAGACCCTATTTTGTAGTCCTCTGAATTACGAAAGATAATAAAATCATTCCCCTTAAACGACAAACAAGGTAAAAAAAAATATCTTAAACGAAATCTGCAGCAATAAAGCGAAATGTTATTTTGCTTACTACAAAGTACTTTTGTGAGAGCGCTTAATACTGCCCCTGTATCCTTCATTAAAAGTGACAAGCACAATCCTAACTTTATTTCATTCTATTTCCCTTCACATGAAAACCCGCCACCATGTAAACTTAACGTTCCGTTTTTTTTTTTTTTTTTTTTTTTAGGGTGGGGGCAGGGGGACATACATATATTGAAGTTAAAAGTAGAAAAGGGATGTTTCATTAAATTTTAAACAAATATGAAATCAGCCAGACAAGTTGGAAGGAGGGAGTCCCCCCGAAGGAAAAAGGTTTAAACAACTTTGAGACACCCCCGCTCTTCCACGAGCATTGGCGTAAATTGGCATGTAATATTTGGATGGGGTGACAAAATGTTTCCGATTGTAGAAAATATCATTATTATAAATAGCTCTGATACTTGAATTTTCTTAATTTTTTTTTCGGGGGGGGGATTGACCCCTCTTGCCCTTAGGAAGTAACGCCTATGCCCCCCGCCAAAAGCAAACGATGTTCGACCCACTCCACACCCACAGACAGATGAAACTTTAAATCCGACCACCAACCAAGAAATGAAACACCAAAGATTCGAAAAAAAAAAACTTCAATTAAATGAAACATCCTTTCAACTCTTTTCGACTCCTTTTGACTCTGAGTCGATAGAAGATTCGAAAAACTAACGAATCTCAACGATCGTATACAATCACCGAAGCAGAGCGAAACACTGAATCAGTAAAGATTCGTTGCTGCACCAACTCAGTGACCAACTCACCCACACCCACTCATTTGCTATTTCAAATCATCTATCGACTCAGAGGTCGAGTTCGTAAACGGCCGACGGTTTAAACCGTTTACACTAACGGCACTCCAAGCCGTTCAGAAAGTCCGATTCGGTGTAAACCGTTTACACTTTAGCGTTCGGAAAGGCAAACGAAGTGCACTCAGTTTTTAAACTAAACCGACCGTCTGGAGAGAAGGTTTACTTCGTTTGTGTTACAGATACAAGATGGCGGCATCCAGCGAGGTTTATATGTGTTATGACTGTAAAGAGATATTTTCAACCCAAGACGAAATGAGGTTTATCGGTGTGACGTCATTTTTCCACCAACACGATACCTTTCGGCTGTGTTGATGAGTAGCCCTGTAATCTGATTGGCTGAAGTGTGTATTTTCCATCGACACGTAGCTGAAATAGCCTCGTCTCAGTATAAGTTTTAATATGTTAGCACTTTTTAATGGGAATCTTTGGAGAGATATCTTTTTGCAGTCATGTACAGGTTCCAGAGAGTTATTGAAACATTCGTAGGCAGCACAATACAGAGGCATAATTATTACTTTTTTGATTTTGCGCTTATTACCAAGAGTCCAGCACATAAGCCTATGGAGAAATGGTTGTTTGTTTTCCACCGTCACGTGACTTTTATAGCCTCGAACCCAAGGAGGCGATATCCTCCATTAAGAATCATGTGCCGTATTGTAAGAATACAGCAGAGTTATCCAAAGGTATTTTTCTTTCTTTTAGTCTAATAAAATTAGGTGCATACTATTAATATTAAATTTAAAATGGAATGTTATTGCAACCGTAGACCGGCAGATTCTGAATTTATTGATGCTTTTTGTGTTTTTACACGTGTGCTATAAATTTGTAGATTAATTATTTAATGTGAACGTTAAAATTAGACTGAGTATCTATTATTTTTTGCCTATTTTCTCCTAGCATTTCTTTCAGGCATTATTATTTTTGGAACAATTGATTAATATTGCTTCAAACAATTTGTATTTTATTTCTTTAAAGTGCAAATTTGGTCAATTTAAAGTAATTCTGAATCAGACTGATATTAAATTAAATCTTACTATAAACTCATATTTTAATTACTGGCAGTTACCACTTTCATTTTTTAATCCCATAATAAGTTTATCTGTGATGCAGTGATCGAACCAGGAATTTTTTTCCAGGGTCCCATATTTGTGAAAATTGTTTATTTTTGTGAATTTTCATACTAATTTCTAATAAAAGTCAGTTTTTTTGTTAAAATAATTTATGAAACACATTAAAATGTAGGATAAAATGACAATAAAGGGGCATTTTAATCTTCTATATTTATGTGAACCAACCAACCACTAACGGGATGGGATTGAAAACAATTTGAAAATAAGAACAAAAAAGAAAAGAAATTTAATTTTTCGTATTAAAATAAAAATGGAAAAAAAAAAACGCCACTAAATCCATGAATAATGCTTTGTTTGGAAGACACGTTTGTTTACATTATCACCTAGGCAACGAAACCAAATAAACCGAAGCCGTTCGGAAACGCCAGTTGCAACTAACTGCACTAAACAGGTTTGTTTATGTTTCGGACGGTTTACTTAGTGCAAACCATGAAGCTCTAAGGAGACTCATCGGGAATGGGCGATCAGGCGGGAAAACGGACCAGGATCCATTTTCACCGGCAGGGGGCGCAGCGCACCGCTCCTATAGGGATTTAGCATTGGTTTGATTGTGAACGAGCTATATTTTTTTTATAAAATAAATTATTTTTATAGAATATGGGTGGAGCCAGGGTTGCCAGATGTGGCTAATTTTAGCCATTTTGGCTAATTTCAGAAGCTGCTGGCTAAAAAGAAAAATTTTTGTTTAGCCACCCGTTTTTGGCTAATTATGGCTAAATTCTGAGGCTGCTGGCTAAAAAGAAAAACAAAATTTTAGCCACTCGTCTTTTAGCCAATTATGTCTTAATTCTGTAATTGTTGGCGAATACGAAAACAAACAAACAATATATATATGTATAGCTACTTGCTTCTTGTCTAGTCTGCGGGGGACGTCACAATTTGTAGCAGTGTCCCTAGTAGCAATAACCCATCGGTCGATGAGAGGCGGGTGAGTTAAATCCGAGGAGAAGGAGCAATGGCCGATCACGGCTTTTCATCCGAAAAAGGGGAAATTTTATCGGCAACTGGTACAAAATGTCCGCTCGGGGAGCCATAAAGCCGATCATCGTTTCCCGATGAAATAACGAAAATAAACCGATAAACTGTGAAAAATATATTTGTTAATAAAAAATAAACGACTGGCAGCAAAATTTTCAAAAAATGTCCGTTCTGTTTATTATGTTTTCGTTTTTTGTATGCTAAATTTCCGTTTTTCTGAAAAAAAAAAAAAAAAAAAAAATCCTTCCTCCCTCGTGCCCGAACCCTGAGCGTACAGATTACGAGTTAAGTGCGCTACCTCTAGACCATCGAATCTTGTCATGTGAAAGGCAAAGTGTGAAGTACAGATTATTTTAGTCTCAGATTGGGACTTAGCGTGAAATTTTGACGAAGTTTTGTTCAGCTATTATTAATAATATTCAAATTATTCGATTGGAAAGAAATTAATTTCACTTTTTACCAATGTATGTAAGTAGCAACAAAATTGATAATTAATAATTAAAAAACAATATTGCCAATTGTATAGGAATTTTAGTGCGGAACACAAGCCCACTGTGTCCACGGTGACCCTTTCATAGTGAGTTCATAATATTATCGTGATATTTCACTGACACCATAACCCCGGAAAAAAAAAAAAAAAAAAAAAAAGAAATCTGAGTGATTGCGCGACGTCGACTTTGAACTTACAATTAAGAGAATTACAGATCATTAGAAATAGATGATTGAATCTGATGAATCATTGCCCTAACATGATATAGAAAATGTGAAAGTCTCAGGATGGCGTAGATGCTTCGTGCTTAAACACTGAGCGCCACAATTCAAGGAATTTACCCCCCATGAGTGACATGAATGTAAAAGAAATCTTGGTTAGTCGCTGTTGATAAACTATAGGATGGTCCTTGATCATATAAGGCCAAAATCAATACCGTGTCCTTGTAGACGGTGTGTTATTAGCATATATTCTCAATTTGAGCTCAATCGAAGATCCGTGTTTAGTAGCAATCGTTGGGTCCGCTCACATACACACATACACACATACACGACACAGCCACAGCATGCGGAGGCGGAGTCGCCATGTATAGGGCATACATCTCGTAAAAAACAGCATAAGATGAATTCAGGAAGACCCCGAACGAACGTGTAAATACAGTCAAAGGATCTGAAGTTGAATTTTGTCATTGAACAATACTTTCCCTACTTGGGTACGCTGTTGCGGGGAAAGTAAAAATTAGCTTAATTTTTTTTGTAAACAGACCGGGTGTAAAAAATTATTTGTATGTAGCAGATTTAACACTATCTGAAAATATTTATTTAAGAAATAAACCGTCCGTTTTCGAACATTTGAAGCATTTTTTTAAATATGAAAGATATTTTGAGATGACATTTGTTGACAATTTGCTAAGTCTTATCGGTGATCTAAAAGTCCGAGCCACTTGAAGGTGAAGGGTGCTTTAGGCCCCGAGTGTGCCGCCGCCCTCCATGGGTGCAGCCCTATACAGTGAAGAATTAGGTAAAATTACA
Organism: Cheiracanthium punctorium; assembly: GCA_038373885.1. NCBI lineage: Eukaryota > Metazoa > Arthropoda > Arachnida > Araneae > Cheiracanthiidae > Cheiracanthium > Cheiracanthium punctorium. The sequence goes on along the minus strand of JAWZYV010001713.1, from coordinate 34,692 downwards.
TTTGTAAAAACTTTTAGACATGAGAATGGACTAATTTTTTTATTTAGAGTTTTGAGTTGTTAGGTTTTTTTTTTTGTATACACGCATCCACCAGTATATTACTTTAACTAAGTGTCCCCTTATAACGATGTATAACAAAAAAAGTATAACACATGCAAATAAAAACTATTGTACATGTTATAGTAGTATAGGATGCTAATGTTTGGACAACTTAAATACTTGCCACCAAGAGATCAAATTGGAAACAGTCATAGATAACACTGTTGTAGAGATTTGTCCAATATAGTGATGTAAAATAGTAACGATGTTTTTAGTGAATAATAGTTTTCAGTTTATTTTTTTAGATTAGGATTGGGGAGGGGATTTTTAAAATAGTATAAGGTATACGCTAATTTCTGCGAAATTGAAGAGAGTATTATAGTATTGTTCTTTTTACCACGACAAAGAGATCAAAACCAATACAGTAATAGATATTGTTTGCAGTAAGTCTGGCAAAACTTATACCAAGAAACAAGTATTTCAATTCAAGAGTCTGTTTTTTTGTTTTTTGTGTTTTTAAATTACAAAATTTTTTCAAAATAATGAAATATAGATTTGTCTTGATACGTGAAAGCTTAAAAAACTGATGCAAAGAGAGTTCATCACTGAATATGGCGGTTTTTTAATTGAATAGTATGTTTTTTGCCTTTATACTTTTGTTTTAAGTAAAATTTTTGTGAAAGTACTGGAAAATTATTCAGTGATACTGAAAGATACATTGATTTTTAAGTCATTTGAAGTGGTACTCAAGTCCTTATTATCGTCAACGGCAGAATCGGGACTTTTGCCCTGGGCCCCGCCCAATTTCAAATCATGTTCTGAAAACATCCTTCTTTATATCAAATTTTATGAAAAATAAAACAAATTTCATAGATGCCAATGGTCGAGGACATGATATCCTAATGCATAGTTCATATGAATATAGCAGATTGAGTGTGTAAGGGACTGTACAATCCCGCACTGGTGAAACTGTTTCTCTCTAGCGTTAACGCCTTTTATTATTCAAATTGGGATCCGAAATTTCCATTTATCCTCCTTCGCTGTGTAGTAGACGTATTCCTTGTATAACTCTTAATGCACAACAAGTTTCAAAATAAGATACTTGCTGGTAATATTGCTAGTATTGCAGTGATAACATTTCAGGAAGATTAAGTTATTAGAGGGTTGTACACAAAAACAATATTTAAATGTTGTTTGTTGATTTTTCTTTCAATCATGCATGCATTTAAGAATTTATTAAATATTTATTTTTATTCTCAGCATTGGTGATTAGAATGTATCAAGAAGCATAAATTCAGATAGAGCATTGAAGCACCCAAGAAGTAGTAGTATTTAGGGGGTATGTGGGGTGCTAGAACGAGACAGAGATAGGCGCTTGGTTGAAAAAAAAGCAATCTGGTAGAGTCGTGCCTCGTAATATAGTGTTATAGCTTCGCTTATAACTCAAAATATTTCGCTATAGCAAGTGCGTCGTAGAAGAAGCACAAGCCACGGTCAACGGTAGGCGCTGGTGTCATGAGAGTCATAATAATTAATGCGTGATGATTTGCACTGACGACCATAACCCCGAAAAAAAAAAAAAAAAAAAAAAATATCTGGAGTGATTCCACTCGTGACTTGATACGTTACTATGAAGATAATTACAGCATTTAAGATACATATTAATCGAGGTGAATCGATTCGAACAGGAATATAGAGGAGAGATTGAACTCAAGTCTAATGCTGCTGCTAAAAGCACTGAGCGTCACTTTCAAGTATTTCCCCCAAGCCATAATGAAAAAGAAGGATCTTTTGTTGTTAGTTCGCTTAGAAAAACGATAAGTCCTATATATATACCAAAATCAAGAACGGAGTCTTAGAGCGGTGTGTTTAATGAGGCATAAATTACCTATTGAGAGCGTGCAATCGAATAGTGCCGTTTATACTTTCGTGTCACGGAAGTGTCACAGTACACACTGAACACGACGAGCACGACACGAGAGCACACGAGCACACACATGAGATACATCCGTCAGTGCGGTAAAAGGAGCAGCATAATGAAGGTTCAAAACCCGCCAAGAGACGTAGGTAAATACTCGCGAAAAGTCTTGATGATGAATTGTTTCATGATTAACGGAAAACAATACGTTTCGCCTACTTGGTACAGTTTCGGAAATGTTAAAAGATTCTGTAGGGTTTAAAGAGATGTACTGTAAAAGAGATATTGTGTGTATACAGGAGTTTGTGAGCGAGGCGTAACTGTGAAAATATTTATTTTAATAAATAAACATCCTTATCGAACATTGAAGCAATTTTTTAAATATAGGAAAATATGTAGTAATTTCATTTGTGAGCGATAATTTCAGAAGCTTTTCTGATCGAAAATCCCTGCCGCGCTATAAGTGTGAGATGGGGTGCTGTTAGGCCCCGATGTGCCGGGGCCCGATCCGAGTGTGTTCAGCGCCTATGACAGGATTAGTTTATAGAAATTACATTTGTAAATGTCTTTTAGACATGAATTGGACTAGATTATGTTATTTAATTTATTTATATTTTTATTTTATGAAGATGTACAGCATCACCGTGTAATATGAGTCAGTTAACATGGCCCCTTAGTAAATTAGAAAGCAGTAAAAAAGTACACTATTGCGAAATAGAAAACTGAGATTTAGCGATGTGGTTGAGAGAGTGATAAAAGAATGCTGAATGAGTAACACTTTAAAATAGAGCAGCCCATAATCATGGAATTGTGAAACAGTGTGCAGGACGAAACACTTTGGAATAGTCCAGAGATATTAAAAATATAAGACGATTTTATTAATAATATTTTTCTGTTTATTATGATTTGAAATAGGATTGGGAGTGGGATTTATAATTATATGGAAGGAGAGAGAGCTCAAGCTGCCGCGTTGAAATTGTATGCAGATCTATAGTATTGGATCGTTTTTACAAAAAGTATCAAAACGCGAATACAGGAATAAAATTTTTGGTTGCATAGATCTTCAAAAACGTTATACAGATAAAGCAAATATTGGGTAGCGAATTCAAAGTCTGGTTTTATTTTTTTGTTTTTTGTTTTTTTAAATACAAAGAAGTATGTGCAAATGTAATGAAATATTAATTGTTGTCATGATAGGTAGAAAGCTTAAAAAACTGATGCAAAAGATCAATCAGCTGAATATGCGTGTATTTGATGAATTAATTTTTTTTCCCTTTATAGCTTTTTATGAGATTTTTTGAGGCGTACTGTGAAAAGATAGAGTACTGTGTATTACTGAAAAAACATTTGATTTTATGTCATTATGTTGTGGTGTGAGCGTGCAGGTCCTGTGATTATCGCGACTGGGGCAAATGCGGGACTTTGCCAGGCCCCGCCAATTTCAAGGATCTTGTGCGAAACATCCTTCTTTAATCAAATTTTAGTGAAGGAAATGATAATACAAATACATAGATGGCGGCGCCCCTCCCGCCCGCCCCAAATTCATCAATTCCTGGTGCGCTTGGTGGTTTTAACGCAGGCCTCTGTTGGTGCTGAAAAATGCGTAAAGTATGTTTCTCGTTCGCATATTGGTAGGTTTGTTTTTTATTTATAACAAAAACCAACTGTTAAGACAAAAATAAAATAAAAGGGAAAAATAATGTGAGAGACAGTTGGTTTAGATTAAGAGGGAATTTATGAGGCAGCTTGAAAGAAGCGTTGGAAATATTTTTAAATTTTAGTCTAGATTGCTACCGAGAGAGTAAATGAGAGATGACAAAAACTGATTCTATTAGAGTGAATCGTTGCGTGCGAGGATGGGTCAGTTTTAAGAGGAATATTATTTAAAGAGTATAAATTAATTTAAGAGGAAAAGGAGTATCAAACTGATTGTTAAGATGCTTTGATGTAAAATGTTTATAAGTAAGATGATAAAAAAAATTAGTTATATATGTATATTAATTAACGTAGTTATTGTAGTTCCAAGAAGAATAGTGTATACTTACGAATGAAATTTTCAGTCATAAATGAAAAAATCCCAATTAAATAAGGCTTTAAACCGCAGATCGTGAGTGTTGTTTGTTTCGCATGTCCGATCGATATGATGGCGTGCGTAGTCGAATTGTGAAGTGCCGTAGTTTTCTTGCGGCATTCTCATACTGCTATTGTGTGCCAACTATGTGATAACAAGCCTGATTTTTCTCCTCCAGCTTCATGGTGTCAAACCGTCCCGGCTTGTTTTACGAGACTCGTACCAGAGTCTGAAAGAAGTAAGGGAAAATCTCTGGGAACGGCAAATAAGTGAAAATAGTTTTTGTCGCTTCCCTTCGCTACTTGAAAGTTGTATTTCCCCACAGTTAGGGCGTTGTGATTCTAATGCAGTGAGTATGTTTGATTGTAACTTGACTGAGCGCACTCGGGATACCAGGATTCGTAATCACTAGTGTGATAACGAGCTCACATCGAAACAGAGTGGTGGGCCGATCTCTAGATGTGAGACCATGATTGGTGATACCTGATACGCTTGAGACAAAACGACCTTAGAATGTGCCGTTGTGTGGATGTTTATCGTTAGCTGTCTGCCGTACCCCACACAGTTGATCACGCAAAGTATTTATCCAAGTGAGCCGATGTCACTGCACCGACTGTATTCGTTTCTTGACCTAAGAGTCCATAAAGTATCTAATTGGTAATGAGTTAAATGTTGATTTGTTTGAATGTGTGTGTGTTAAAATGTAAGTGGTGTTATTGTGCTTAAAAAAGCGATAATACCCACGATTGAGCGAACCGAATTGCAATTGTATACAGAGAAGGAGTGGAACATTTAAAAAATAGTATGTAATAAGATTTTATGTGAAGTCTATATAATTATTTTATACGTAGAAATTGTCATAGATTCTAGTGTAAAAAAGCCTCGCGGAACACTAGTATTCGATACGAATTGATACATCCCTCTATAGGGAGCGTGAGTGAGAAATTTTGCGTTTCCGCACAATTTACATACAAGTAAATGTCCCGATGAAACATCCCTGCCGTAGAAAGATAAGTATTATGGGTCCCGCTTAAGTATCGTGTCGTATCGGAGGTGGTTTTACATGTAATCGAGAGCGAGATTTTAGAGCGCGATCCGATTATGTTAAGTTACATGCTTATTTTAGAATGTGTACTGTACCCTTTTTAGTGTACATCTGACAGTAAATAGACCTGTTTTGGTCGTGCGCTTTGTTTTTGGCGGCATAAATGTGAGACGGCGATTAGAGCATAACCCTGCCGTGTTTGACATCGCAGAGAGTTAGAAGTCGCGACTTTGTTCAATTTCGGCCGAAATGGCTTCTCGCTGGTTGATGAAATGTGCACGTAAAGAGAGGATAATATGTAATGGGCTTAATTTTAAATAGAATTTTAAGCTTATGTTATTTATTAATTTAAGAATGGATGTGTGAAGGTTCATTACTGATCTGTTACTAGAGTTTTTGTATGTGAATTGAAGATTCTGATTGGGAGTGAGTTTCGTTTTTATGGTTTAATATGTTCGTATTCCTTTGGTTTATTTGTTAAGGTGTCGAAAAGCAAAAAATAGATTATGTTGATTAATAGTTTTATACCGTGATATAATGTAAGGTATTTGATTTTATTATGTTGAATATTGCAATAATTTACGATCTAATCAACATTCACACACAAAAGAGAATGATAAAAAGTGAATATTAAAGTTCAAAATTGGAAAGGTATTTGTGATATATCAAAACTAAAGATAACTTACAACGGATGGTTAGCAAATTTAGTTTCGTGTAATAAATTGAAAAAAAAAAAAAAAACTAACTGGTAACTTGTGTAGCATGAAATGGAACATCATTTTAAAAGGCATCATAATATGTAAACTTTATTTTTTTTTCAAGAAATTTATAAATAACATTGCAAGGCATGTCTGTGTATTTTTCTGAACCTTATATGATTTTTTTTGTGTGAAAACGTTCATTTATAACCACTGCATGACGTATGTGTGCAACAAACTGCCGAAGTTTGCACTTTTCTGTACTACTGATTCAGGGGATTGCACCCATTGAATTCTATATACGTTCTCATTGTGTCACGGGATTCGGGTCTTGAATCTATAGCTTCTGTTACTTTCGTGTTTTTCTGTTCGGCAAACACGTGTGACGACAAAGGCTGTGATGAGCCATCGTAGATAAGAGTTTACTTTTAGGATTATTTTCCCGAGGAGATGCATAGCCTATATGCAGGAATGTAATTAAAACTGCAATAGCGGCAAACAAATAATTTAGAACAGGTATTGGTAACCTTTGTGAAAAGTTTGCGGGGCCATATTTTAGGATGTTAGCGAGAGTGTCACGTCTGGGCATAAAGTTAGAAGTATATGGATAGATGAATGTTTGTTATGTGCTTTTTCAGTGTTAATATGTTCCCCGGCTAGATCAAGGAAACCGTTGCAGTGGACACATCGGCCCTGCGGTTGCCTATGATTTGGTTTTAGAATATGACGCACTTTAAAAAGGTAAAGCTAACAAAGTACTAGAAATAAAGTATGGGGCCGCCCGTCGAGAAGATACGGGCTACGAGTTTTCCTTTGCGAGATTCCAAAGAAATAACAAGAGTCAGGCATGTTCTTTACAAGGGGTCCCCTCGAAATCATGCTTTCTTTATGTATTTGTGAACAACCCCCCCCCCAAGAAAGAAAAAGCAAACACTGGTGTCAGGCCATCTTGTTACTGGCCCTGTCCTAATGTCTTAAGCTGAAATGCAAATCAAATATTTCAAAAGTGTAGAACAATAATAAAACTAAATGAAAATATTAGTTTCACTTATCATTTTAACAACAATGAAAAATATTTTCTTTAAGATATAAATTTTTCTTTGTAAAATTCATATTCCCAGCTTTGACGAAGCATCTGTAGTAACTTAAAAATTTGGTGCGCTTATAAAATTAAAAATACTTGCAGTGGGGCCGGCAACGTCGCTCATGCAGCAGCTCAAAATGGTGACAAACAAGGTCCCTTAAAAGTAAATTAGAAAAAAAAACTCAGTGGTGCCATGCGAACTGAGCGACGTCGTCTGCAACTCCAGAACGGGACAAACATTGGTCGCAGGTTTTAAAGCAAAAAAATGGGCATGGTTCCGGCAACTCGCTGCATCGAACAGCTCAAAAACGCAAACATTTAAATTATATAAACCAAAAAAAGCCTTCATTGGGTGCCGGCAACTGCTGGCGATACAACCTCGAAAAACGGGCAAAACATTGGTCCTTATATAAAACCAACAAATTCATGGTGCTGGTAACTCGAGAGTCATGAAGGTCGCAGCTGCGGAAGCGACTGGCAAACAGTTGTGTCCTTATATGACCCAAAAAGCCTTCAGTGGAGTCCGTCGTAACTCTGCTCATGGCAACAACGAGCCAGAACGTGTCGGCAAACATGGTGAGCCCTTATGATAAAACAAAAAGTACTTCCATTCAGTCCAGCAACAGCGCTCATGCAGCAGCTTAAAAATGAAGCAAAGAGTGGTGCCCGTTATATAGAACCAAAAAAAACAGTCGCTAGGTGTTATCTTGGCAACTAGCTCATCAACAACCTTCAACAAGTGGGGACAAAGGAGTGTCCTTATTTGGTGAAACCAAAAAAACGATCGAGTGGTTCTGGCAGATTCTGCAGCCACTCCCGAAAACCGGAGAACGCTGCCTCTAGGGAGGCGTACCTACTAGTAGGTCTTGTTATACGGTGTGTCACAAACCCGGGCCCCAGCGAGGTGCTTGACGTGTGCGATTCTTTGTTCACCCTCCTGCGTCGCTCTTAGCATCTCCTTCCTTTTTCCCACCTCAGTGAATATTCCGTCTGTAGAGTGAATCCCCGCCTTTAGAAGCTGCGGGGTCGGCTCTGTGCCGTCAGCTCTATTGGCGTGTTTAAGAACTGCGCCACGGTTTATAGCCGGTGCGTTTAGACGGCGTAGGGTCCCCGGTAAATGGAGTCCAGGTAATTGTGATTGGTTGTTTTATTCTCCACCACATTGCTTTGCCTCGCTCGGGTAAACGGGAGTGCACCAAAGAGCAAAACGTTCCCCTGTGTATCACCCGCCTGGTGGTACTGATTTCCGTGATCACCTGCCTAGCGATCACAGCAATACGCCGTACATCTAGCGGTGGGCTATACGTTGTTAAGGGTGGACTGCTTGCCTAAGGGATGTTACTGTGCGCCGTAATAGACCCGACTACGCATTGGTGCCGAGGCGACATGTGCATCCCCCTTGTTAAGGCTTCGGTGGTGCACGCGTGCGTCCGCCCCTGCGTCGAGCGTCCTGAATTTTCCAATGCCATCCAATATGCGATTCGATCGTTATCTTTCTGTCGTTCATGTCAACGCCCTTCCAAAACTCTCCCTACTCCAAGCGGAAGGTCAGGGGTAATTTTAAAGTTTTTTTCGGTCGGGTGTGAAATGTCAGGAACTGAGTTACACTTGTTTAGCTCAAAGCAGACCTCCATTTACCTAACTCCATAAGTGCCATAACAATGATTCATGTCGTCGAGAAGTTGCATAAAATAAAAAAATATGCCTCAGGTAGACCTTCTTAGATGGAAGGTAAACAATAGCACGTGGACTAGGCAAACAACAATTAAGGAAGATTAAAAGACTATTATGAAGACCTACCGTAATAAATCTCCGTCACATAGTCATCCAGCCCCTATAATAGCACCTTAATCATCTCATTCAAGATGGCACCGATCATAATCAGAACGTAGATGCTGTTTACGACAAACTTAACACAATGTCTGGCAGAGTGCCCTGAAATTCTGGAAAATCGTAGAACTCCCAAGAAGTGTTAGTAGCCAATTCTGCCAGTTCGCCGTAGACCTGCAACTATGAACAACCGCCATGTTACCAAAAGAATTAAGACACAAAACACATAATCTGTAGACGTACCTTTCAATTCTCCTTAAGTTTCCACTCTCAGTGATCTACGGCAGGTGCTGACCTTTCCTGTTCCCCGTCTGAACCGTACATACCTCAATCACTGAGGCGCGCTGATGTTTTCAGCTGCCACACAGAAGTTTGGCGCATACAAAGACCTGTCCTACGTGCGGTGTTCCCCAGTGTGCGACTGCCGAGCGCTGTGCAGTTATCGTCGTGGCCGACGGAGCAAGTTGAGCGACGCATGTTCTGGCCGATCGCCTCTCCGTACCTGTCGTTTAACTGCAAACAATGAACCACCTCCTTTATATGCGCCGTTCTCCGCCGTCCTAAATTGTCTGGTATGATGAAGAGATGTAGAAATCAGGATCCTTGGCGCGGTGCACGCACGACACAAGCATTGCTGCTTACCCGAGAAGGCTCGCATAACAATTATAGACCTCGTCGGTCCGCTCCCTGAATACCTGCTCCGTCGCAATCTATCTGCTGGCCAACAGCTGCGAAGTCGATTTGCATCAATTGTGCATATCCAAAACTAAAAAAAATGACCCTCCCAAATCCAATAGCCTGTCTCTTCATCTCATCTACTTCCTTACCCAAAGCTTAAGACAGTCAACCCTACTCAAAATAATTGCGCCTCAACACATGCCTACACCAAAAAATGCACACACCAATAGGATGAACGGCGTCAATAGGCCCACCTACTCCCACTCAAAAGTCATGACGTTAAATTCAAGAAAAAGGTTCAGCATTACAATAGAAAACAAGTACAAACACAAACGCTAGACTTAAACGCATCCTCGGGCGCACAAGCGGGCCCGCCATAGACGACTCTTTTATACTACGAGGTTTGCGTTACCTCTACCGAACTCTGACATTTCCTGATCACATTATTGGATGCATGAAGTGACATGCCCATAGTACCACCGCTTCAACGCAGTACGGAGAGGGCCCATTCAAGAGCTAAAGAATCGCCTCGTCATCCTCGGCGCTCATCACTTAATTATGGACTGCTGCTGCTGCTCATTGCGAAGCTGCTCAACGGTTTTCCTTAGTAAAAAATCGAGATAGACGACGTCGAAACGCCTGATTTATGATCATGCAACCCCGCTTGAGCGGTTCTGGCCCTTCAAGGAAAACCTTTCCTACTCAGAACCAATGAGACCATACCATTAATAATCGGTGAATTATATACCATCCTAAGAGCCGTACGCAAAGTGACAATGAAGCCTCAATGCAGTAGCGGCCCAGCTGGAGTGGCCAGTCTGCCCTCTGTGAGTTAAACATTAGTTCATTCCTCACCACTTAAAGCCATCAACATGCTGAACAGCATAACCTGCGCGAAGTGACAGGTTGCCATCCTCGCTGATTCAATTAGCAAAAGCAACTGCACAACAGTACTGCCGTGGCAATATTTACGCTGGCCCACCAATGACAAAACACAATTCGAGCGCGAGACTACCTCACCTGCAAGAAGTACGTGTTATACAACAGCTTTTGTCAACTGCCCCCCTTTTTCATCCTCCCTCAGCAGCGGGACATGACCCATGGCCAACTCTGTTGCTCTGTAGGAATGCCGGCAGCAATAGACAACAAACAATAGGGGCCATTGCGGCATAGCAACAAATCTGTTCTAACTGAACTATTCTCTCTCTTTGCGTTTAGATGACGACACAAGACAACGTAGGGGCTCTATCTCACTAGAACATACGAGGACTGTTAACTGACCTTCCCTCTCTGTGTTGCGATTTATGCTATTAACGCCGTGATCGACCACCTATTTCCCAACCACGCTCGACTAAATCCTAATCCGGAATGCCTTAGACATGGCCGCCATCTTGCTTGCTCCATCTTCATCCTCGCCGATGTATATAAGCTTTTCAGTCTCTAAATGATCTGACATAAGTGATCACTTTCTATTCTCCTGCGGAGCTCCGGACTACAAATAATCGGAAGAGACAACTGTACCACTGCCAAATGATAATAGTAAAATGCAATTGGCCCACCTTCACCCATGTTTATCCAAATTATCCTCAAATAGCCTTGTAGTTTGCCGATTGATGAGGCCGTTGACAAAAGTCACCTCCTTATTATAAGGAAGGCAGATGCCAGCAATTCCTGAAATCGGCATGAAACATCGTCACAATAAAGAAACCGTGGTGAATAAGACATGACTCTATCAAAAAGACAGCACAGAGGAAAGCCGGAGCATCTTCCTCGGATACCCGCGAGCTGACCGTGAAAGATCTAGTTGCTCTTTAAAAAGCTAAAGCTTACTCTAGAAGAGGAAAAAGTGGCGAATTCAGAGGATGGAAGTCTTGATAAAATGTCGAACGAAGCATAACACCCATACCTCTAGTAAGGACTATGGAAGCGAGAAAACTATACGAGAACCATGGGAGATGGCGATCTATAATCCTTCAAAGTTATGTCCGTGTCTGTCTGTAAACAATAATATTGATTTTGTAGACAAAAATAAATAGCAAACTAGAGTCGTGGTCATAACACTTGCCAGGCTAGGGTCTCTGCAGTACTTCCTTCTCAATACTTTCTGTGCCATGAGGATACAACATGGGCGCAACAAAAAAAAAAGATAGAATGTAAGAAAGCCTTACTCCCACGTTTGAGCTAACAATAGTAATTTTGAGACGCATCATGAAGCTCGGAGGAGCGCAATACTTAAGTGGCGAGAGGAGTCCTCCAGATACCGGGTCTCCTGGTCTGATGGTGATTACTGATACGAGAATCTGAAGACAGCTGTCCATGACTCGTAAAGAAAGCGCGCGTGCACAATTATAACAATAAATCTGGAATGAACAAACCTCCTTCCTTCCTGAGAAATGGCAGGAATGAGTTATTCCCTTCCCTATGACCTGTGAAATGATACTTATAACCTCTAGTAAGTTACCGTCCCATAGCTCTTGACGAGATTAGGAGCTGTGCAAACTAATGAAAAAAGAGTTAGATCTCGCCTTGTTTACAGTCTAAATGGGTTGGGGACCATATACAGTCCCATTCAAGCGGGTGGCTTCCTGCAGAAGTGCAGTCCACAATTGACAATATTTTAAATCTAGGAGACTGGCAAATGCGATGTGCCATCCCTTGAAGAATCACCTATTACCTTTGTCTTTTGACAGTTGGAAAACATATGACTTCAGCATAGTATGACGGCTACTTCAGAGACAGTCAGGATAAGTGATAGGCTTTCGAGGAGGCAAGAGCTACCAACTTTTATAAAAAACTTGTTTTTATTCCCTCAGGAAACTTCCGTAGTCAGCATCAATTGTTACGTGGCTAGCTGATTAATTTCAGTCCAAGACGAGTGGTGTGTCCTCAGGCTGCGTGTAACCTTAGCTTCACCGCTCGATTTTAATTAGAAATCAATAAATATCCTTAGACGAGAGCTGCCACCCGACAATTCTACGCACCTTTTAGCATCATTGTAAAGATGACATAAACCGCATCTTAAATATGATGTGACCTAAATGTTTTCACTATCTCTGTCTGAGGGAAAAACCGTACAGCCCCGAGTAGTTGCTGAAATTGCGGGATGCGCACACCGAGCGCAGGAAACGTTACCTTATAAGATAGAGTAACGAGAGATGTTGTGAAGACTATTCCTTGCAAATTGTTTAGGCTTGAAAATTTCGACAAAAAACTACTTTTTTGCTATTCTTATTTCTGACATTCACAGTAAATGCTAGAGAAGCGCTGGCAGTAATATAGTTAGAGAAAGTTTTAACCAACACCTCTTTGGGCTGACCGAGATGCTGTTGATAAGCGGGGTTGATTTGAGGCGGGGCGGACATACATTGCGCAAAAATGACTATGCAAGTTTGCGTTGTCGAAGTGGTCAGGTCTTGTGCAATCATTATAGAAAAAAGAGCTTTGTAGCCCTTGGCATCGATACGTGCACTGATGATGCCGCCTGAGTGGTACGGCTGGTGCTATGTAAACATGCACGCTGTACATATGTCTTTCGTCACCTGCCACAGCATCTCTCACCACGCGCGTCATAGAGCTCGGACATTAACACATAGACTTGTCTTTAATAGTGCTTTCTCAGTGCCATCACATCCACTAAAAATTCTTTATATAAAACACCTCTTTAGCCATAGTGTATGTGCAAAATGCGTCCCAGTCGTGTTAGCTCGCGCGTGGGACCTGTGATTATGCGCGAAGGTCGTCCATCTGTACTCCCCCATTGGACTAAGGATTCGTGAGAGTCTTGTCGGAACCCAATTTGTGAGTTAGTTATAAAGAGGGTGCGTCTCTATATGGCTCTTTTTCATAGTAGAATCCCACCGAGAGGAACGAGTGATACCTGATAGCGCTTACTGACAACCTGTTCGAAGGCTTTGCAAAAGCCAGGATAGCTGATCCTGAAAGTGGTGTCTAGGCCAACGATTTTTCTGCGTGATCACGAACAACAGAATTATGAAGATGAATTGAGGGAGAAAAACATACACTGATGTCTCCAAAAACTGGGTTATTATCACGTTGTGATTGGTCGGCGGTTCGTTGGTAAGAAATGCAGACTGGTAGTGCTAACTCAACCCCCTTTTGTCTCCCTTTACTGTGCCGTAATTACGTGCTATATACGAAGCTTCTGTACATCACGAGAAGAACAGCAGAGAGGATTTTAGTCTCGTACTCTGAGCTCACTAGTGTTCTATGAAAATCTGAAATCCGGGCTCCCTAGAGCACGTCGAACGGGATATAAGCATGAAAGTAGTTACACAATAGAGGATCAACTTATAAACCGTGTGTGAGCAGTTGAGGATCTCCTCTGGGTTGGGAAACCCGGTCACATCGGGAGATCCCGAAAATGTGAAAAAGTGCGACACACAGTCCAAGCATGGCGTCCCGCCGTACACCCGGCACTCCGATCTACAGTGACATAGTCCAGCATCTAAGTCTCTAGTGCATTAGGTAAATGGCTATATGGTCATAAAATGTGTGGACAATGAAGACGGGGAACAAACGTCGTTCTTAGTTCGCCCCCTACTCTCGTACACTGTGTCCACGGATCCCAGATCGTCAGCAAGAATGTCAACTTGGCAGCGTCTTCGCATCGACATACGCTGGAGGCGTTTACTGCCTAACGACTTACTTTTTGGGCGAACCCCCGCCCGAAGTGCCCTCACTTGTCATACTCACCGTCACCAGTTGCGCGTTCATCTTTTTAAGCCGTTGTGCACTGCTTTCTAATATTTTTTAATCAAATACTTTTTTAACTGTTGTATCTCTCCTAAAATAAGAGCGAAATTTTGTGGGGTGAAAGGCCCACATCGAATCTATTTGCTTTGTGCCTTAGATGATTTTATATTCAGTGTTTTGTTTAATGAAAGATTCCTGCAATATTTTTATTCATGGATACTTTTTTAGTTCGTGTAACGTGTCCCTTTCTGTTCTGACAGGTATCTGTATGGAGTCCCCTCCAGAAGCTTTGTTTTCGCACGCTTTATCTACTTTTAACACTTTGAGATTTTTTACTTTTCCCCTTTTTAGGTCGGTGTTACAATTAACTTTTACTCGTTGTTGTGTGGTCCTTTATCTAATACATCCTTATATTGAGTTTGTAACTCCTAGTCTGTGCGCAACAGAGCCCTTTTTTTTTTTTTTTGACCTTTGCCAAAAACACCAACCAACCAACCATCCAAAAATCTAGAATATCGTCCAAACCAAACAAGATCTTAACCCTCGCTCCCCCATTAAAAAAGAAAGTAAGTACCGTCGTAGGGGCATCGTGTCGTTACGTGTTGGATAGACCTTTAAGATTGAAAGTTAAAAAAAGTCGATTGTATATGTGTCATCATTGAGGCGATTCCTGTGACTTTTTTCATGCCCCATAATTCGGCTAACTAGAGTCGAAAAGCGACTTGCCGTCAACGTGTAATTGTGGAGCTCGGTCTAATGCCGTTTTATCAGACCAGGTCCCCGGTCAATTTGAATTGATTATGTGCCCCAGTCTCTGGATCCTTAAGTGAAGGACTGTATTTAGCAGAATAGAATGTGAGTCAAAACGACCAATTTATCTAAACCCGCATACCCGTGGTTCCGGAACAATTCTACCGCAGGCAACACCCATTCAATATCAGCGCTTTCCAAATTTCCTTCGGGAGTCTAACAGGATCATTATCTCTGAGAAGAAAGAACATTTATCGTGTCCCTCTATCAACCACCATCACCCAGAATGACCATCTACTGCTTGTCCGCGCGGTCGCAGTTACTACATGTTACCAAACTTGTGCTCTCAACCACTTCAACAATCACTCCCCACCATCCAATTGCGACACTATCATTCGATAACGGATATCATTGTCTCACGAGTCTCAGCAAGAACGATATTCCAATCCACGACACATGCTCATGCACTTTCGCTTCTGCCATCGACAGATGTGCATTCCCCATTTTCAAAACCAGAGCATCTCGTAAAGTCGCAAGACCTCACACATACTCAAATTGCTCTTGGCTGAACCATGAACCTTTCTTATACTCCACAAACATACAGCATGTCTCACTGTCCTCGTTTCCTACATCTCCATTCAAACCCCAGCGCCTTGAGATTCCCTTCCTCACATAAACGCACACTTCCAGTAGGCGTTAAGAACATTTGCTATAGGAAATGAATTATTTATTGAATCTCAGGTCAGAGAGGGCCAACGTAGTAAAACTAACAATCTAGCAGTCTGAAATTGTAACCCAGAGAATGAAGCCAATGTTAATTTATAATTGATGAGCCATATATGATTATAAACAGAGACCATGTGAACGAGAAATGCTAGCTTTACCAGTGCAAAAGTGAAATAAAAAAGAAGATAAATGATAATAAAAGAATTGCTTTTAATTACGGTAGGGTTGCTGAAATAAAGAACTTTACAGCGAATGAAGAGAAATGCCAAAGACGAAAGTGCATAGAATGAAAATTTTGAACACAGATTGAAATTTAGAAATAATTAACAATTAAGTGTAATTGGATAATTAAAAATAAATAGTGTGGAGTGAATGCTGCATCACATATATCTCACGCCAGAGCACCCCACCGCAAAAAAAATTCTTCATAGGGTAAAACAAGAAGAATACCGACTGTCCTATACATACATTAAAATACAAAAGGAAAGAATATTACAAAAGAATTTCGAAGATATATAACTTGAGTTAGTAACATAATAAATATAAATATGCAAAACATTTCCGACATGTGTGAGAAAGTTCAAGTGCATGATTTACGTCAATTCATGTTCATGGAGCAGTCTCTATCTACACAATTTAAGATTGAATTTCTTGTGTAACAGGTCTTTTTGCAACTAATACATAAAGGTTCATAGCAGAGTTATCTAATGAATGGAAATGTTCGGAGTGATATGTAGCCATTGTAAAATTTAATCGACTACCAGCAATCGGGGTAAGAACGCAGTTCTCAAAATAATGTCAACTTTTTCTAAAATAGATAATACAGACAGCAGAAGGCAAATAGAAAATCAGTGTCAAAAGCAAAACTTTTTAACATTCACGATCATAAAAAAAGACAATTTTATATATACACAAATAAGAAAATTTTTTTGAATTGTAATTTTGCTACATCCCAAAAACTACAATCATCTTAACATATTAATAGTTTCAAAATAAACATTACAGAGTATACATAACAATAAAGAAAAAAAGTTTTTGTGAAAGGAAAAGTGTGTAAAAGAGTGGTAAACCGAAGAAGAAAACTGCAGCCGGGGGGGGGGGGCGCGTGTGACAAGCGTGTGTCTACAAAAAATTGCCATCGACAAAAATGAAAACTAGATCATTTCCCGAGATCTTAACACGAAAAAAGCGAAGTTTATAATTTCCTACAGTGACAAGTGTTAGGCATGTTCACGCGAAGTGCATTCAGAAGCTGCCGATAGAAGGGAAAAAGTAATTTCGAGTAGCACCTGAAAGTTAAGAAGCGAAAACCAATGATTGCAAGTGACCAAGTAAGAGAAGTTTGTAAGCATAAAAAGGCTTACGAAAAGTAAGTGAAACGACACGTGTATGCAGAAGTGCTAAATTGCTTCTCATGCAACATGGCGATTGATGAAATACAGAGTTAGAACGTATTTAGGCCTTCGAGTGGAAAATTTTCAAACAGGGACCTCCATGAATAAAAATGGTGCCGAAAGCCAAAGTACAGAAAAAGCAAACCACCTGCCAGAAAAGCAACACCTTGAAACAAACTATTGTGCCTAATCCTGTTTTTTTTTTTTTTTTAGAACTGCAAACTCACATGCATAATATGGTTGTGAGAATAGATTACAGTATCGGATGGCAGTGACACTGAAGTGTACATCTTTAAAAATTACTGTGACTACCAGAAAAAGATCAAGGTATTCTAAGGCACATGACAAGGAGGCAAGGAATGTCGTTGTTGGATTCCTCACAAACTACAGCTGCATTACCAAAAGACGACATGCATCTACCTTCTAGCCTTAAATTATAGTGATCATAAAGCAAAGTTGCAGTAGATTTAACATCAGTTCAAAATTATCAGGGAGTGATTATTTACCAAAAGAAGAGAAAGTGATATGGTCGAATTACGCTAGGAGCAAAGAATTAGAATCTTCAATATGTTTTCTCTGTGGCTCTGCGGTAACAGAGAAGAGTTGAGTGGTATGCATGCAGATATCGAGATTGTATGGAGAAGTAAACAGGTGAATGATTTTAGTTATGATTTCATAACGTACCATAAATTTGTGGTTTAGTAACCAACACGGACCTTGTCAGACGAGACCATTTATTAGTAGTTGTGAGGAGTCATTAATTAAGGAAAATGAAATGACCTATTTTTGAGTCATATCTCCATCAAACATAGAATTGAGATGCAGAAAATGTAGAGCTCGCTTAGCCATATTTAATAATGTAAACAAAGAAAATAGATAACACTAGAGACATAAACATATGAAGGTGTAGTTACTTAGCTTTGGCGTAAAAAGACTCAAAAAAGAACATGAAAATAAAATTCTGTGAAAAAATTGCATAAAAATATTGTGTACGATTAATTGTGAGTGTGAGTGTTTTTCTTTTTAAAAATATTGTTGCAGAGAAATCGGCAGATATTCAGTGGTACCACAATCACTAAAGAACACAATCAGTAAACATCGTGTGATTGATGGAAAGTAATCTTGTCTCACGGGCGACTTTCGCTTCCTCGAAAAGGCAGTGAAAAATACCACACAAAAATGAGACAAAGAACACTGAACACAACATGGCGGGAGAGAGAGAGAAGTGAATTTTTGAATGCAGCAGGCACGGTTGTAGCGTACGGTCTTTTTCGCTGAAGTGACGCAAAAAAGCGAAACAATCAGGCTCTGGGCTGTGCGGACGAGCGCCCTGCTGACCGTAACACCATGGAGGAAGTCACGATATAAGACACGAAAGTGAAAAACACTGTACCGTTGCGATTGTAGATAAACGCATAACACTAGCAATCGTAGACAATGGACGTGTATATAACACAAAAACCACTGCACTATAGCTCGAAGCAAGCGGGATCTGACGGTAAAATGTCAAAAGAAAGTCGCGAAAACTCAGGAGACACGGCAAAAACCTAGAGCGCAGACACATAGTGGTCCTTGTAAACTAGTGGCTCGGATGCACACATCAGTATGGTACTCCGAACGCCCTTCGCAGTGGCACAGCAAGCTGAATGGGCACCTCTGATCGGGGACATCCAGTCTAGGGTGCACATGAAGTATTCCGTCAGACCGGGGCTCTACCGAACGATTTACGAGTCACAGTGGGTAGTCCTTACTTCCATCGCTGTTGCCCAACAGCAGGCCTATACTCTACAGAGCCACCGTAGCATGGGCACAGCGCCATATTTTTGTGAATGGGGAACCCCAGGCCGTAATTAAAGAATAAGACTTTATGTGTGGCAGATTACATTTTATAATAATATATCAACACATAAGACGATCAAAGAGGCCTACGGTGGCTGAGCAACCCCCTGAAAAATGCATGTTTAGCTTGACAACGCTAAGGGGGTGCTGTGAATGATTGATGGAAAACTCAATCCAAAAGTGGTTTGTACAAGGAAAGCAAAACGGATTGCCAGGAAGAGACGCGCCATAGCAGTAGCGTGAAAGAAACGGAGTAGACTGGCGGTAGGTCATTAAGAACATTTCTGATATAATTAAGGATTGATTCCCGAGAGCAATGGCCAACGGATAAAGGGACAAACAGGATCTAGCAGCTAGAATTGTAACCCAGAAATGTAAAGCGCAAGTGTTATTTTATAAGATTTGTGATGACATAGGTATTGTTCGTAGAACAAACATTTGAACGATAAATGCTAGGCTTTACCAATCAATAGTATGAATAAAAAGGAAAACGAGATAGAATGAAAATAGAAAAGTTTCTGTTTAAATAGGCGTTAGGTGGGGAGGTCAGGAGAAAGAGAAAACATTTAGCAGGGGCTGAATGTGAGAGGAGGAAAGGTCCGAAGGAAATGTTGAGCGGGAAATTGGGCAATGAGATGAAGATTTGATTAGAGGCACAATGTATTAGAATTGAATGAATAAGATAACAGAGTTAGAGAAGTGTAATGTGTGGATAGATTGGAAGAAGATGGAAGAAATTGATAAACGTGCATGCACATCACATAGAGTGAAGGCGCTCACGCGGAAGAGTCGCGACAACAGCCGGCAGAGTGTGAAGGTGGCTTGGTCGTAGGATAGGTGTGTAGCGCGGGGTAGTGAGTGTCTGTAGGCATGGAGTTGGCACTCACCTAAAAGATGACTCTAGATAATGCGCAAACAAAATAAAGTGTAGTAAGTATCTCAACGTTGATTCGTGTGCGGGAGATGGATGTGTCGCTAGAAGTGCTTCGTTTGTGTTACTATCGAATCTAGTTAAAGCATCAGCTGTGAATTAATTTGTATGTGGAAGGAAAGGTTTGTTTAGGAAATAGGAGTTACTGCAATATGTGAAAACTAAGTTTGGACCAAGTTGTATTTGCGAAGATCTTTGATGTATCTGTATAAGTTGTGGATAGGAGTTGATGATAGGCAGGATAATGGATTGATTACTATATGTGAGTGTCCATATTACTTTTTAGTGTATTGTCCAGAGCGCCTTAGCAGGTGGAGGTCTGGAAGGAGAGATACTTTAGACGAACTGCATCCCATGTTTCTCTCTGAACGCCTACCTTATTTTGCATAGCAGTTGCAACAAGTTTTTTAATTTAAAAAAATTTTCTGTTTGTGGAGCACCGCCGAAAATTACACCATGCTTTTCCCGGTTCTTCTGCATTCTTATATCGAGTGGCGAAGCCTCGATCCACCACGGCTTATTAATTGGCTATGGTTTGTTTTTAACAGATTTAGTGTAGATGCTAGTGGCGTAGAAGGCTCAGAAGTTAATGATAATAGAGTGTGACTTTCTAGAACTACCTTTGTGTTTATTGCTCGCCTTCAATAATATTTTGTTGTAAAAATGGTAGATTACAAGATGTGTAAAGTCTGCCATTCTGCTTTATCGATTTTTGGCATCTGGTAAGTTAGTGTTATGTGGTGAATTTTGTGTATGAAGTGAAAGATAAAGATCAGAAAGTGATCCTATTATGCAAGACTGCCGATAGAAGAGATAAATAAATATGATGGAGTGTGATTGAAGGGAACAGAGTGTGGTGCAAGGTCGATGCATGGAAAGGATTTAGTTGGAATGAGGAAGTAAGTATTGCCGCTGTTGAGAGGCATAAGTACATGAGTAGTAGAGAATCAGTTTTAATTGTTCCACGCTCTAGTATTGGTGTTCTTAGATGCTCCGGCCATATATGGAGCTGTATGACCAGAGTCCATGTCACCGAGAGAGTAATAAATTGTGTTTTGAAGTGCTATTGTGAATAGAGATTACTGAGTGAGGATGTGTAGTGGCTGTGTATGGTTTCATTAGGAGGAGATAAAAGGCAGCAGGTGTGTGAGTTATGATGCATGATAAAGCTGAAAAGAAAAAATGAAAGAGTCTCCAAACGGAACACATATAAATAGTACGATTAAATTTAATAGAGCGGAGACGTACCATCGCCTTATCGCCGCCTTAGCATTAAAGACCCCTATCACTATAGATTTTCAATGAAAGTGTCAAAAAATTGCCAGATGTTCAAGATAACCATACATTACCTTACTTACGTTAATCTTGGTGAAATAAAATCAACGATAGGCAGCGATCAATATACGAACCTAATGGGAACAACCATGGCGGAGAGCGAAACAGTGGAATACTCATGCGCCTTAAAGAGTGCGGTGAGCGTCAAGAAGTGGCCCACATCACATTGTCACAGAAGGTCGTCTGACTGCGACATGGGAGTTTAGTGGTATCCTCGCGCGACTCAACTTAGCTTTCCACACAACATGTTCCGTTTTTATAAAAATTTCTCTCCCACTCAATGTTATTGGTTGCTGATATTAACGGTGACGCAAATCTGGTAACATTGATCGAAGAAGAGGTTGTTCCCAAGGTTTGCCGGTCTTATGTCACCCAGCGTTTGCTATAGGAAAATTATAAAAGTTCTCACACAACTTACTGCAGGGGACAATAAGTGCGGGATTGCTTTGTATGTCATCAACGCTGATGGCAAATCTTCCTGTCAGGGAAGAACATGCGTAGCTTGAGTCGGCCAACTTCAAAATAACCATCGCATAGATTCTAAACTGATTAGACATAAATGACGACAGAGCACTCTGCAGGAAAAGACCGTGTTATCCACACTGTTTCTGCGCGTGCATAGCGGTGCGGATAACCAGATCCTGACCTCTATCTAGAGGTTTGCAATCTAAAATAAAAGGTAAATACTCCGACTAGAATTTTTAGGTGTGAAGTCTGTGACAAGAAACATACGATTTTCTAACCAGCAGGTTGTCGCTAAATCCTCAGCAAGAGCAAAAAAAAAATCTTAACATCTTAAAAGTATTTTCAATAACCTCATCAATCATCTTTAAGAGACTTGACACTTCCGAGTCATACCTGTGCACAGCGCATGAGTGGAGCGAGCCTGGGTGCTTTTGTGGGACACTTTTCTTACAGTTTTCTCTAGTCATGTGAGTCATGACTGTCTCTTGCAGCCCACATACGTCAAATATCACAAAAAACATACTTTCGTATGACTCTCTCATGCCTTTGTCACCCATTGAAAACTCCTCCGAGTTAGTAGACAATCACCTGTGAACGTTTTTATTCTATACTGTTACCTGCCGGTTTCGCATATGTATTTGTAAATCTGTTGGTTGTACCCGCGTTGTACGAGATGTTTGAGGTCTGTGCGAGAATTATCCTCTTGAGTCTACTTGCACTCTCAGAGTTTATACATGCAACGCCTTCAGAGAGGGCTTCACCAACAGAATACAGACCCACAAATATACCACGAGACCTCTTCCGCGAGCGCGGGGAGGGTGAAAAAACACAATTACAACAAAGATCAAGAAGAAAAATTACACTAATGCCACAAGAAAGCTAGGAATCGATGTGTGGCTTCTCCTATGTTATTCCTTTCTCCAGATCCTAGCAGTTGACACGACATCCTGCCTTCTGCTCGTGTGTGTTTATAGCGACAGTGCTGTGTCGCGGTTGTGCGGCGGCATTTATGAAAAGCCTTTTTACACATATCTCGCTATAACAAAAAACGACTTTATTATTTTACTCAGGCGTTATCCGTTAAAATAGCAATGCCCTGGAAACCGTGAATCATACTGTAGTTATGCAGAGTATGTAGCGAGACCGAGCGTGGGGAGAGCGTGAATGTGATACTCGATCTAACAAAGAGTGTGTGCTTTGTTATAGCGCTATTTTGCTGGTTCCTGACACGTTTGTAGTGTGAGTCAAAAATTATGACCAAGGTTCACATTAGGCACTGCTCAGGCCATGAGACGCAAAGTTGGATATCACTGTGGTTCCACATTAATGTCCATGTTAGTATACATTCTACAGTGTGATGTATGCGCGGTGTTGCTGTTGAAGAAAGAGCTGTAGTTTTTTAAATTCGGGGGGATTATTACCGAGAGATAAATGCTGTATTTTGAATTGCAAAGAACCTAGATAGGACGACACAAAGGGATGGCTAGTGCCAAACTGAAAAATGGCATTTATAACAATGAAATTCATTAGAACAAATCATAATAGCCTTACTTAAAAAGGAAGTAAACCAAAAAAAGAGAAATTAGAGAAAGGGCGTGTGCAAAATTGACTTAAATAGTTGCAGGTACTTGGGAAGAAGTAAACATTGAATCTAAGTTTTGAGAGACTATAAATAACCCATTTTTTGAGTATTAGCAGATCTTGAATATTACATTATTTTTCGTTAAATAAATGCAATGAGTTCTTACCACAAGTTTTTGAAAAGTGTATTAGATTTTATTAATGAAAAAATTTGAATATTATGTAGAATACAAAGTTCCACCGCACCCAGAATATTCAACACATAGTAGTAAGCATCATTGACAAGTTCCATACTATTCCTGGTTGGTAAATGCGTGTTCTTTTAAGATGAGTGTCTACACTTTTCACACGATTGTTTTATGAAATTTTATATGGAAACCCCTTAGTATAAGCTTTTAATGATTGTGTGAGCTCTTTTATTTTAGTGGTGATTAGTTGAATATATTGGCGCCCCCCCGGCCCCCGCAACCACGCCCTTCAATGCAGAGCCCGTATCCAAATTGTCTTATTCAGGGTTGGCGCAGCACACCTTCTTCAGGAAGTGCACCGGCCAGCCTTAAGTCGGTGGCAGAGCATATTTTATTTTAAGATATATTCTTTAGTTAGAATATTAGTGGTAGCGTTTATAATTCAATAAATTCTTTTAGAGTCAAAAAGTCCTAACAGCGTTCCAGAGAAGTAAATAGTTCGCTTGGAACAAATGGATTTACATTTTGGCATGATGTTCATGATTTTGGAAGATGAAAAGCAGCACAAAATTAAAATGACTGCTGAGTGATAGGTATCGTCAAGTAAAACATATTATTAATCGACAAATATCTTCAAAATTGACCCAAGATATGCATGATGGGAAAAAGAATTTTAAGATTAAATTCAAAGATATTTATTAAAATTGGTGGTATGCAGAAAGAAAACTATAGGCTAAAACAGTATGGTGAGAATGGAAAAGGATTAGGTGCTGTTTTTTTCAAGATTGTGTGATGAAAGAGTGCATAAAGATAATTATAGTGTAGATTTTCTTCACAACTGTCTAAAAATTAAATAACAATAAATCCTTTCATTTTTGTACTATTATAGCGAATACTAAAACAACTTTGATCAATTAAAGTGGAAACAAATAAGTAATTTTAATGTAAAAATGAATACTAGTTTACGCCTTCCAGTCTCACAAACTCTGATAGAATGTTGAATATAAACAGAAAATAAAATAAAAAAAAAATTGATGGCAGTCTATTCAATACTAGGATGGAGTATTAGGCAGGATAGAGGTTTTTGTGTGATGATTGCGAGGCGTAACCGTGTGTTTTAATTTGTACAGGTGTGCCAAAGTGGGTGATCACTATACAGTAGAGCTTACAGGCGTGCAGTTGAAGCGAGTGATAATACAGCGAAAAGAAGTTTCTGTAATTGAGAAAAGACGACTGAATGTCGTGTGGTCAATGTACAGATTTAACATTACCCCAGTGGCATCAGGGGAGGTGCTTTGCAAGCTCTGCGACGCTGGCATCCAAAAGAATTTAAATTTTAGCGGTATGTGAATGTAGCTAGATGCATTATTTAATACTGTGTAGATACTGTATTATACTTTTCCCTCTATTCTTTCGATCATGATATTTCGGGTTGCAGAGTCAAGAAATGTCCGTTTGGAGTTGTAAGGAGAGTGGCACAATTGCCAACAGTCTGCATGTTTAAGACACATAAGATCTTGATCTGTGGCTTTGATGCTAGCTATAAGCACGATCTAGCGTATCAACTATAACGCCTCAGTCTACCGTTATGTTCTGCGAGTGGTTACTGAATCTTGTTTCATCAGAAACATCTGGTTCTTATAGTCGTAGTACAGTCCTGGTGGACTTGTTGTAGAGAATTGTAGCTGTTTTCACGTGAACATGAAGCTATACTGCGCGTTCATGTCTCATAGTGAAGTACAGCAAAGTTAGTGGCGGAAGACTTTTTGCCATGATCACTGGGTTCTGCTTTTGGTCAACAGTTTTGGTGGTGCGAGTAAATAACTGTTTATGACTTCAACAGACAAGAAAGTGAAGATGGATTAGTTCGTGTCCACAAGTTTTACTTTGCTATCTACTTCGTAAAGAGATTTAGTATGATCAGAATTGATCTACAAACCCAGTATTTTATTTTATTTTGTTATAGCTTTTGGGCAAGCTGTAGTCACATTGTTTTTCATCTATTTCCTTGTCTTTTCAATTCAATTTTGTCTACTGCACTCAGGTAGAAAGACAAAATGACGACAACATTTTTATCTTTCCATTTGAAGCATATGGTACCATGCAGTCACTTTCACCCAGTCGAGAAGTCACCCTTATTCAGTTCTTTATCTTGAAAAGCATGTCTTGAGGCAAAATGTTTTGTGAGGTTTAAAATCATCATGTGACACTTGCGTGTAAATGTTATTGTTGTGTTGGCGGAGGAAATGAAGAGTATTTATATACGTTTGAAAAAGTTGTCCATGGAATGTGCCGATGATTTTTCCTGTTAAGAGTATCTATAAGCCTTTTCACAAGGTTTTTTTGACAACTTCTTTTTTTTCCAGAGTATATTTCGAATGAGTGGATGTTAAATCGACTATCGTTATAGCCGTCTCCAAGGACATTAAAGAGCGCACGTTAAAATCAGTTTCTTTAGATGATTGTTTTATGCTACTACTTCCTTTGAAGCTGAATCATTGATTCATCAATTGACTGATTTTCACTTGTGTGAAAAAGCACAGTAACTTTCAGAAAGATGATCTAAAAAGTTGGGGCAACTTTGTACAATCTGCCCAAATTTGTCTTCCTCCCTATATTGGAGTGTCAAGAATTTTATTAGTTAGGTGCAAGTTGTTCTAGATAGTCAAGGAAAATCTGCACGACGACATAGACCTACTTACAAGTTGTTGTGAAGTGCTTAATCATTCAACCAATAACATTTATAACCGGCGATTCTTTTAATGACGCATAAGAATAATAACCCTAACATATGTATAACTCAGTGTCTGCAGTGGGAGATGAGAAGTGAATAAGGCTTTCCTCTTTTTTATTTGTGCATAAAGGTTAGTCTGCAAAGGATTTTTTCTCAGGCAAATCGCCAAGTGACATCGATTGCCCACTTTCGGATGTGAAAATCTGAATTGCCCCGTTTGCATCCTTTTCCTTCGATGTCCAGTCATAGGAGAAGGGAGTGTTTGTTTTGATGGCCCTGGTTTGGTAAGACTTTCACATTTTCATCTTTATCATTGTCTGTCACAAATATAATAAAACTAAGCTATATAACTAATAATAACACATAAATATATTTCGAAACTTTAAATAAAAGAACTGTGCTCTGACTGAATATCCTATGAGACAAGATGATTAAAATCACCTCAGTCTTTCGCAAAAAACGGACGCCCCAATATTCGCCCAGTTTCAATAACCTACTCAGCTGAGACACTTCACTGTTGGGGGGGGGTGGGAGAACCTCAGTTGGTATCAGTGAGCCCTATCAGGGCTTCCGTTACATTCGAAGAGCATAATTTCATAAAAGTTTGCTGCAGAAAAATTTAAAGAATATGATAATAAAAATGAATTTACGCAAGTTCTACGTTACGAGACATTTCAGTTCTCCGACAAAACCAAGATGTGGAGAGTGATGTACAGCCAGGTTTGGAACAGGACCAGAGTCGTCTAACGTTTTGTGCATCAGAGACCATTGGAAGTCAGAAGTCGTTTTGTAGTATGGCCCTTTAGTGGAAATGTTCCGTTTTAGCTATTTGAAGTGCTATCGTCTAAGCGGTATAATCATAGAGTAGTAGGGTCTAAGACTTTTCTTATTTTGTCGTTCCAGCGTTCATAAGCATGTAGTGTTTCCAGTGCCAGGGTGATATCTGAAAAGAGTTCAAAACACTATTCCGAAATGACCATCAAGGATCAGAGTGTTTGACTGATTGTCGGCTTCATGTCAGCACAATGATCGTCTTACTCTTACAGGTTCCGTGACTTTTTTTCTTCTCTTTTTCAAAGTCTCTGAGCTGTCCTAGAATATTCCGAAATGAAAAAGCTTTCGTATGATCATTGTAGTAGTATGTGTTGATATACAAATGCTTTGTTGGTAGGACGTACTGTCCACAGTGTACCCAGAATGAGATTCAATTTTCATAACTTCTGTAAAGAACTTACTGTGGTGAAGGGGTGATAAATCGCTATACGTCATGCATGAAAAGTAAAAGTGGTCGTCTATTTGACGATAGTTTTCGAGCGGTCACATATGACAGTACTCAATTCGAGAAATTGAAGTACGATTAAGTCCGCAAGACTTTTTGTGGTGATTATCCGCCAATCAAACACTCGGCCACCATCCACCTCAACGAAATTTGCAGATGGCAGGGATAAACTTTCAGTTGATCTTGTTAACTGTGCTGTATATCTTCACAACTAAGTCCCCAATCAATTTTTCAGTGATCCGAGTATTTTGACAGCACTTCTATAAAAGTGTGCTCCGTTTGTCAGAATAGACATAATGTCTTAGCCCAGTATAGTGCTTATAAACCATCTAAACAACTGGTAGAAAACTTTTCGTTGATATGAAGTGTCGGGATCGCAGATTATTGCATGAAAGACAGTGTTGAAGGAGATGAGATAACTATTCATGCACTTTTTGTCTTCGATTAAATTATAATGGCCTGACAACATCAATGTCAGTAATTCGCAAAGGCTGGAATTTAAAATAAAAATTTCTTCCCAAAGAGCTGTCATCACTGTTGTACACCAACATGACCTTAGTGACGCAATGAAGTTTACTAAAGTTTGTAAAATGTGTGCCTTTCTGTAAGCAAAATTCCTTGTGAGAGAGATGTCGTATAAATCCGTGTGTGGAGTGCTCTCACTGATCACCAATCGTTATCCGTGTGAAATTTAGTGTACTTGGGTTGCACGCTATTTTTTTTCATCGCTTATTCTGATCGCATTTAGACATAATGCTGAGAGAGTGTTAACTGATTGCAACACGTGGTTGATCAAATCATGGGTGTTCAGCATGTTCAGCCATAATGTTTATCTCCGACGCTCTGCCATCTGCCACTTATGTTACTAACTCGTCTGTGCAGGATGACGTGAAACAATAATCTCTTATTTAACCTCGGTGTATATGGCTGTTTTGCATGCACTGCAATAAAATTGTTCCTAGAGGCTTGTTGCTAGGCAAAAATTTCTGGAGACCGGTACATTTTGTTGATCGTGATGTATGTAGATGAACTGAGAAGAAGACAAGGGCTCCTTGCCAGTGTAAAGTAGTTGGTTATAGATATTAGGCTTCTCCCGTGTCTGTTGTGGGAGTTGTGGTATCCCTCGTAACAACTTGCCATGGTTGGATGCAACGGTGCTAGGAGTAAAAAATCTCCTTTTTGCACAGTTCTTTTTTTCCTGTTAGTTTATGCAGAAATGACCTCATGTATAATGCAGCAGGATTGTTTTTTACATTTAAAAATGAGTGTATTTTAATGTGATATTAGTACTCCCTGAATTTCACCCACTACCTCAGAAAAAATGTCAGTATCTTTCTTGATTTCATGCACTGATGGATCGTTGTCTTGAAACTTCCTGTTGCAGAAATCTGTGCTAAGATGTTTCGAAACCACGTGGGCACGTCCATTAATAAGTTCAGAAGTTAGCTTATCTATTTTTTTTTTTTTTTTCTGGGTTCTCTGAAATTAGAAGCTGCATTTTCTTTGATTGCTGCTGTTGCCCCTAATATTTTAATGCTCCTACATATTTTAAAATCCAGGCAGGCCTACCAAACAAAAAAACTATTTAATTTCTAGATTACACATGCTCCTTTCAAAATTTAAAATCTAAATTCAGTATTAACTGTGAAAGTGCATATCTATAAGATTAAGCCAAATACTTAAGAGGTAGGATAGCAGAACAAAGATATTTAAACATACAAAAGCGATCCAATTAAATTTCTAGATGGTAATTTACTTCCTATAGATTATTCATCAACTTATCTTTTTACAATATGACTAGGCGATAAAAGTACTTAACAGTGAGTAAAAGTAATTTCTTTAAAATTTATTTTAAGCTTTTCAATATAGGACATGATAAAATATCCATTTATCATTTAAGCTTTCAAACTCGATAGCCAAAACTTTTCAAAGGGGTCTGAGATTTTTAATGTCAAATTTGTACTTTTAAATTTTAACAACTGGATCTTCTTGAATTTTAAAGCTTTAATCTTTGTTTCCCAAAGTGGGAAATTTGGTCATGATGGATCCTTTGGCATTTGTCTTTCATTAACCCTTAACTGGAAACGTGAAAAAGGGAATGAGCAAATTACTAAATAGTGAGCGTCAAAATAGCAAAAATTAGGCTTTGGAAATGTCGAGGGTAGTGTAGTAAACTTCGAAAATATAAAGGGACTTATTAGAGATGAGTTCGGGCTCATTTTTTGAAGCCCGATCCCAAGGACTTTTAATCCAAGCCCGCCCGAGCCCGAGCAATATTATTTAAGTCGGAGCCGGAGCCCGAAATTTCAGCTAAAGATAAATAAAACTCGGTTACTTCATAGATACATATACGATAAATTTTGCCATTAGTGCAAATTAAAGACAAATGTAGTTCCAAACTCTTAATGCACTTTCTAATTCTTTATATCCATGTTTATCAAATAATAACAATAATGTTTCACTTTTTATTAAAATTCCATTGAGTACTCACATCAGTGTTAAACATTCGTATGTACTTAGATATATTAGATACAGAAAAATACAAGTTATAAATCTCGTATAGTGACATTAAAAAATGTTATATTTAAAAACATGTCATGAAAAGAGATTTTGCATAATAAATTTAAGAAATTTGCATATTTGCATAAGAATATATTATTGCATAAGAATTTAATTGATAGGAACAAAATTACTTTTAAAAAATATTTTGATACGGTGTCAATATATACAATTTAACTAAGATAGTGACCAGTAAATAATGAGGCCAAAATTTTGAATTAATAGCATTTTAACACATACGCAAATGAAATAGCACAACACACCATTTAGTAAATTATGTGAAAAAGCTAGCTTTTTACCGACCAATTATTTTGTTGCAAGTCCTAGCATCACATCAGTGCATATATTTTTCCGAGGAATCTCTTTAAAATCCGTTTCAAGGAGTGGGCTCAATAAAGGAGACATTTTTCATGAGCCCGGGCTCGGGCTGAGCCCGTCTCATCTCTAGTACTTATGTAGCTGCAGCAGTCTCAGGGACAGCTTATTTCCAGCTAAGGGTTAAACCAGCCTTTTTCTTATTCATTCTTGGCATTTCAAAAACATTATCCCTTGGGTATTCAGAGGTGTCAATTCTATGGATTTCTCCTTTCATATCATTATATACATTAGGAGTATTTAGACAAAAAATGAGAGAGTCTGTATTGCTAAATAGAAGTTTAAGGTTTCCTTGATATAAAAGTTTCATGTATTTGTAGTAAAACTGATACATGAGAATTTTTGACACATCTAACATTGCCATTCCTATACCTGTTGACTTTTTGAACAGAATTTCCATTTTTGTTGATGAGGGCTAATGGATATTCATTGTGCCTTTCATGGAATTTAATGGGTATTCTAAGTCGACCTCCAAGATGTATCCAGTATCAGCATCATCAGGAATTTCTGGAACATCTATCTCTGCATCACACCACTGAAAGTCTTTTAACAGAAGGTGTTAACACATACTCCATATTAACGGTTATTAGCATAGCATCATAATATTTTACATAACACTCTTGTTCATTAGGATTAAATTCATCCATAAACCTATTGTTCGCTTTGACATATCAGTTACTGCACTCGGCAATACACCTCCATGAATGCATTTTTCAACAAACAAATAATTTTTTGTATAATTTGTCATAATCCATTAACAATACTATATCTACTTAAGTGTATTTCAGCATGACACACCTTGAAAAGCCTGGTGCCTGAGTTTGGCAGTATCGCTAATTCACGTATTTTCAAAATACATTTGCATCTTGTATTTTGCATTTTCATTTGCAAAAACAAAGTAATTTGAGAATGTATTTTAAAACACATTTTCAGTGTATTTTTGCATTTCCAAGCTACAGAAAATAAATTTTGTATTCTGACATTAAATTAATTGTAACACCACAGATTGCTCAGATGGCATGTGCAAATGAAAATCATAAAATTGCTGAATTCCACTTTTCCCTCTTCTCTGCGTGTAATTTATGAGCTGCACCAGAATTACACGTGGTATTGTAGCTGAAGAAGTGTTAAAATCCTTTTAAAAAAGCAAATAGCACCTTTTCCTTAACAAAATTATTTACTCTTGTTATTCTTGTTAAAATGTACTTAAAAAAAATAAGCTGGGACCTTCAGTGGAAAAATTAGCGTCTTCTTAATTCAAATCCTTTAAAAATTTTACACGTATTTTGTACTTTGTATGCATTTCGAAAATACACTTATTTTGTATTTTTTTTTTCAAGAAGTATTTTGTATTTTAGTGTCTGAATCAATGTATTATGTATTTTGTATCGAAAATGCATTTTCGGTATATTTTGCCCAACTCTGCCTGGCCCTGTGTAATAACAGGCCGTATCTAAACTATAGGTTTCATAACAGTTTTTACAAAAAGCTTGGAGTATGTTGGCCAAGAGTAGCACATCAGCCTTCATGTACATTTCTGTATATTCGCCCAGATTTTTAATTTGAAACTCTTCCCAAACTCTGGTTGCATGCAAATAATTGTCATCTGATATTTCAGTTTAGTTCTGAATGCTATAAAACTCTTCTTTTGTATGGAGCAGGGTCTCGTCAAATCGTTTAATGCTATCTATCCATGTAATGATATGGGTAAATACCCTTTCTTAAAAAAAGATGTACTTTTGATGGCGTAAAAAACGAAGACATGAATATGAATTCCTCTTTGTTTAAATTACTTGCTAAACTTTTGCAAGAGTCTGCGCCATGAATCTGAAACAGTCTAAGAATCTCAGCTGCAACTTGCCAGCAGACTTTGTAAAAGATATATATATTGTGGTACCCTCGCTAGGGTCTCCAATAATTAACTGACGCAAGGTAAACTCTAGATTAGGGTTTAATCAAGAAAAAAGCTATTTACACTCAATATATTTACAAAAATGGTTAAATGGAAAATGGACTTCATTCCGATAATTAACAAATTCGTTACTGCCTTCTTGCAGTTTTCTAAAGGCTATTATGAAAAACTAAAGTGCCCAGGTGCCTTCGTGCAGCTGACGTGGGTCGCTCTCTCAACCTTTTTCTGCGAGGTTCTAGGCGCCGGCGAGTCAGCTCCTCTTGGCGGCGCTCGGGTAATCTACCCCACATATATATATATATATATATATATAACTAATTTTCTGGAATTACAGAAATATTCTTTTCTTTGAGGCCCAGTTCTTTCACGTGAAAATGGCATTGTACCCGGAGAGGTTGTGGAAGAATGTAGGAATAAAATGCAGCAGCAGTTTAAACTGTGAATTACAATTATTACAGGCTGAGCCCCTTATTTCCCTGTCAAATGACAATGCTTGAATACTTTATGATTTCTTTTTGTAAATTGTGCACTGCATAAGTAGCAGGCTACAGCTTTTTCGTGGCCTTCTCTCTGTTCATCTGTTAGAATTTCCAAAGGCTTTTCAATACAATAAATACTTTTAATTTCTTTTGCTTCCTCCATCATTTTCATAAATATTTTAGCAGCACTTGCGATATACTACAGGTGGCTTATAAAAACGATGTTGATATATGATGTAGTCAGAGAAACAGACGGCTTCATGTTTTTGGTAACACATATTGTAGAAATTAGTCGCATTAGATTCGCAGGTATCAATCTTTTCTAATGCCTTCAAAATCAGCTACTGTTACAAAAGGTATTAGTCGTTTATGTTTTACATTTTAAAATTAAGATCTTCTCTTCATCGATGGTATTTTAACTAGTGCTTCATCATGTTCAGAACAGAAAATTTTGTGTCTTGTTTAGCAAATCTTGTGATACAAACGATATCAAACAACATCGGTAAAAGATTTCTTTTGGATATTTCCTTGCCTAAAAGCCACCATAAACTTTTAATCCAAGCACAAT
The DNA here is from genome assembly GCA_038373885.1 of Cheiracanthium punctorium. Taxonomy (NCBI): domain Eukaryota; kingdom Metazoa; phylum Arthropoda; class Arachnida; order Araneae; family Cheiracanthiidae; genus Cheiracanthium; species Cheiracanthium punctorium. The sequence goes on along the minus strand of JAWZYV010001713.1, from coordinate 1,501 downwards.
GACATCCGTTCTCATTTTCCAGATAGAAAAGATCGATCTTCCGTTAATAATCCTTGTCACAAATCATCATAGGACAAACCTGACAATTACCATTTAAGTAAAATAAATTGATTCTTAATATTATTCATTTTTTTCAAATTTTGGGATGTCAACAACTTTTACAGGAAATGATATGCCATCGAACTTTAATTTATTTTCGTAGGATGTATAATTTGTAACTCGATCCATGTGATCCTTAGCTAGAAAAAGCATTGATAAAACAGCCCATTTAAAGCACAAATTATCCTGATTTTTAACATTGATTACAGCATGTTTTTGCTGAATAATTCATGGTAAAGTAATGTGTGATGAAGCTCTCAATTACTTAGCAATTCACATTTCTAAATAATGAATTTCTACAAGTTTCCAGCCAGATTCTTTCTGCTCAAACCCCTCAGGGGGAAGACCTTCTTTACGATTTCACGGGTGTCGCAATCCCGGGGCCCCAGCGATCCTTCACTCCTCTTTTATTTACCCTCCTCTCTACTTTGCTTTCTCCCTCAGTGTAGTTTCCTCCTTGGAGGTGAGGGCCCCCCATTAGAAGCTGCGGTCGCTCTGTGCCGTCAGCTTCTATTGGCGGTTAAACTGCCCACGTGTTTGCCGTGCGTGGAGACCCGTGTCCCCGGAAATGGGGATCCTGGTAATTGAGGGGTACTTTCTCCAACACATTGCTTTGGCCTCGGCTTCGGGTAAACGGGAGGTACACAGCGTTCCCCTGTGTATCAATTGGCTGGTGGTACTGGTTCAGCCAACTGCTAGGGTTCAAGCAAATCGGACATCTACTTGGCACATCGTTAAGGGTGGATGCTGCTTAAGGGATGTACTGTGCGCGTATAGACTCGACTAGCACTGGTGCATGTACATGCATCCCCTTGTTGGGCTCCGTGGTGGGCGGTGCGGTCGGGTCCGAATTTCCAATCCCCAACATGGATTCGACACTTTCTTTATCTAACGTCAACGTTCCGAACTCTCTCACTGAGGGAGCTATTCCCGCAAAATTCTTTCTCGTAAAATGTCAGGACGGAAAACTTTAACCAAACATCCCCATTTCTAATCCATAAAACCATACTTGCTAATGTTGGAGAAGTTGCTAAAATTAAAAAAATACGCTCTGGCGACATCTTAATAGAAGTAACTAATAACAAACAGGCAAACAATATTATGCAATTAAAAACTATCTGCCTTAAACCTGTCACTGTATCACCTCATAGGACACTTAATTCATCAAGAGGCGTCATATCCGAACCTGACCTCCCCTCAGGGGAAAAACCTACTTTTAGGTTTTTACGGGTGTCGCAATCCCGGGGCCCCAGCGATCTTTCGCTTTTCTATGTCCTACCCTCCTCTTCTCTTAGCTATCTCCTTCCTTTTCCCCCTCAGTGTAGTTTCCTCTGTGGAGGTGAGGGCCCCCCTTTAGAAGCTGCGGTCGCCCTGTGCTGTCAGCTTCTATAGGCGGAAAACT
>JAWZYV010001711.1:0-16579 GCA_038373885.1 Cheiracanthium punctorium | reverse complement strand
TAGTATGGCAATAATGAAACTAAAAAATTACGGGGCTCATGGGGGGGGGGGTCTCCCTTTGACGAGACTCGAACAGCCAAGTTTATATCTGTACTAGCTGGAGGCTCCGTTTTCTTCGCACGGAAATGAATGCATTCTTTTTTTATATTACTGATTGTTGTAATTACTATTTTCATAGCAAGCGGTCCAACGGAATAGAATTCGACGCTCTGCAGCGCTACCTAGCGGCAAGTTATAGCAAAATGGATTGTGTAAACATATTCTACGTGTTCAACTATCCATACGTACCAATTTTCGTCAAGATAGGTCAAGCGGTATTTTCATAGCAAGCGGTCGAATAGAATTCGACGTTCTGCAGCGCCGCCTAGCGGGAAGATAAAGGAAAGTTGTTAGCATAAAACCTTCACCGTGACTAAAGACTTAGGTGTACCAAATTTCAGGGTGATCGGTCCAACGGTTTTAGAGTTTTTCAACGTCATACACACACACATACCCACCCACAAACATTCATTTTTATATATGTACTAGATGCGTGCCCGTTCTTCGCACGGTAGGAAACGAATACTATTTTACTAAAATATAATCGTAACTATCTATGCGAAAACAAAATGTCAAAAAGTTCAAGTAGTCTTTTTGTTGAAACTACCGCGGGATATATTACGCAACGTAGGATTACGGTTTAGTTAGTTGTAAGACGATCGTTGAAAAATAATGAAGATAACACGTTTAATTTCTCGAAATAGTTATTAATGCGGTATACTGTGCTTTAATCCATATTATCCAAACAAATCTACTATTACTAACAGAGAAAGAAATGGGGATACTATCTATTACTTATATTATGTATCTTCGTTTCTCCGTCTTTAATGCTCAATTTAAAGAAAGAGATTAGATATTTTAAACCAATGATGCGTTTTCTGCTTTTTGGTGATTCTGTGGAATTTATGCATTACAATTAAAACAGATCTCCATATATTTTTAAGCATAATTCTTGTCTGATTGGCGTATTTAGAACAGCAAAATATTTCATCTCGTGGTGGTGGAAAACATCCAAGCTGTACCAATTTAAATAGTATTTAAATCCACCATGGTTCAGGCTCGTCAAAACATCAAACTGTGCAATCTCGAGGAACTATTTGGAATAGCTCAAATTGCGAATAGGGAGTTAAGTTGTATTGCAGAGTTTACGAATTTCAGACAACTTTTAATCTATGGCGTCACGTTCTAACCAGGGTAGTCGAATTTAGTTATTTCGCGCAGTAGATTGTTAACGGAGTAACATTGAAACATACGACATTGAAAAACTCGCTTGCAACAGAACTTTATTAAAGTTAATTAGAGAGTTATTATTGGGGTTATTCTAACTAATCGGTATTTCAAATATTCTCCGGAGCTATTTTGCTAATGATGTAACTTTCCTGCAAGAGCTTGTTAAGTTGTTTAAATTTAACCAAAAAAAAGTATATCTGATATAGATAATATACTGTTAAAAGTCGTCCAAACTTGGCGACATTTTGCACAATTGTTGGGAATACATACAACGACCGTCGTCAAACCGATAGCGAATACTATGCATTATGTTAATTAGTATTTTGCATCTTGTGGCGACATTTGAATTTCCCACGTTTTAAAAAAGTTTCCTTTCGTAATTATGGTTGCTGAAAAATCACAGAGCTCAATAATCGCTAAGGGTAACACGCGCATTAAACAAAATACTTTGAATTTTTATAACATCAAAATGACGTCAGTCTCACTTGAATTCTTGAAACTAATAAATAAATAAATCTAACTTTGTTAACTATGCTCACGAATGTACTGAAATCGGACATTTGAGTAGCTTTCTACCCTGAAAATTGCGAAAAATCGTTAAAAATTGGGGAACGGGTGGATTTTCAGAATTTTAAAGCAGCCTACGGACTATTCTATGTCATTTCACGTGTATGTGCAAAATTTCAAGCCGATCGGTTCAACGGTGTGGGAGGAGTTCCCGGACGAACAAACAAACAAACAAACAGACAAACTTTCACATTTATATAATAGATAGATATATTTATACAGCGTGACTGCTAATTTATGGTACAAACTCTGAGGGCTGGGCTGGTACAGGACACTGTAACAATCACATTTTGCATAGGAATGTATGTTCAAAAGTGAAGCGTCGAAGCACAAACACAGGTAAGAACAAATTGTGGTCAAAAGTGAAGCACAAACACAGGAAAGAACAAATGTTCGGGTAAGTGTTTTATTTTCATGACCTCGTTTGCAAGTGGAAATTAATTTACAATAAGTGTTCAAAATTGCGACCATCAGCATTGATACATGCTAGACAGCGTCGGTGCAGCGATTGAAAGACACTTCCAAAGATACCGGGAATTTCACGCACACGTGCAGCAGCTACGGATACTCGAGCAACGAGATCTTCATCGGAGTCTACTGAAGGGGCATAACCGTCATTCTTCAAATGTCCCCATAAAAAGAAATCGAGAGTCGTCCAATCGTGAGACAGGGTTTGTCAAGAGATAGAACCATCACGTCCATTTCATCGCATGCCAAATGCCGCATTCAAGTACTGACGAATGTACTACCGCATCATGCTCTGAAACCACATGCGGTTTCTAAAGGTGCGTTCAGACTAAGTTCTTACTGTCGTTCGAGTTCCTATTGTAGCTATCGGTCTTAGTTGTGACGTCAGTTAGCGACGATAAAACCAGTTTTCTGGGATTTAAGTTCCTTCCAAATCCGTTCCTAATGTCTCTATGGTTCCCCCTCTTCTTTTGTTGATACGTTTTCAAGGTGGGGAAAGGATGTCAACATCAATCATTCTTCCCGCATGCGCCTTACTCAACCCTTTTTCGTTTCACCCAGAACCCCCCCCCCTCATCCCCCCCAACCGATGCAAAACTTTCAAGTCCAAGTGTGAACGCTCTGATTTTTGGTGCTTACGATTTTTGCAACATTAGCTACGAGAAGAACGGTAAAAACGCTAGTCTGAACGCACCTTTATGGAGAATGGACGAAAACTGAAACGAGAATGGCTTCTTTTCCCGAAATCAACGCCGACTGGCCATCTACCGGCAACAGGAGCAACTACTAACTCCGTTTCTCCTCCGTCTCCTGCATTTGTTCTTTCCTTTGTTTGTGCTTCGACTCTTCACTTTCGACCATACATTCCTATACAAAATGTGATTGTTACAGTGTACTGTACCAACCCTCAAAGCTTGAATTAGCAGTCACCCTGTATATATACACAGGGTATCCCATAAACGCCGCCCAAATACTGCACAGCCGGATTCTTCATTAAGGGTACATACAAAATGCCCAAAGAATCATACTTCTACGACCCATAGTTTTCATGAAAAATGCGAGAAAAAAGCGGAAATATCATATCCGGTGTAGGAAAGGAACCTTTATTAGATGCTAGAGCAGAGGTTCCCAAACTGTGTTCCGCGGTACCCTGGGGTGCCGCGAGCTTTTACCAGGGGTGCCGTGGAGATAATCAAGAAAAGTTTTGGGGGAGCATAATCAAAAAAATTCCTCTGAACCGATATTTCACAAAAAAAGTTTGTCAATCCGATGATCAAGTAGGCGAAACAAAAATATTTTAGTCAAGTTCGAGAGAGTTCGGTGTCCAGTCGATTCTATTTTACAGGAACACCCTGAAATATGGGGAGGGGGCAAAATTCTATATCCCTTTTCCAAGATAGTGTAATAGTAAGCCCAATAAACATAAAAGAAACAATGAAAAATGTATCCAAACTGTTTCATTCTAACCTTCATATTCATATTGCTTTAAAGGAAACCTGCCCCGAACCGTTTTCAGCCTAAGAAGGGTGCCCCGAAATGATTTTTAGCCTGACAAGCGTGTCCTGAAACGTTTTTAGCCTGACAAGGGTGCCCCGAAATGTTTTTAGCCTAACAAGGGTGTCCCGAAGTGTTTTTAGCCTGACAAGGGTGCCACGGGGGAAAAAAAGTTTGGGAACCCCTGTACTAGAGTATACTAGCTTCAGGAACGGCCTACCTGTTTCGTCTAAAGCTTCTGTCTGTATTGGAAGCATGAGCATATTTTTTTTTTGCACATGCTTTCATAAAATTATGTTCAAAATGCTTATCGTGCTGATTGATATAGGGAATGCGTGTGCCGTATAATGGCTAACTGCTCACGTTGCATCAATCTGATGTCCATATAACTACACACAGCGTGAAGGAGAGGGATTTAATCACTTTTTCTGTAATTTTATCTCGATATATCAATTTTTCAAATGTTCTCAAAGGAAGGAATCAAAAATTGCCAGATTTAATGAGCGTAACGGCCGTTTAACCGAGTACCCGATATCTGCAGTGATCCAGTGTCCAATTTAATCTCTCTAATTGGTTTTCCTTGCACCGGATATGACGTCATACTTTAATTTGTTTTTCCTATTTTTCTCGAAAACTGTGGATACAGTTCTGATACAGTTCTTTGGACATTTTTTAAGTACTCCGAACAAGAAATCTCTGCAGAGTTTGGGACGTATTTTGGTACACCCTGTATATACAAGTGTGCACACATATCGGTTTGGTCTGCAGAAGACCATCCATAAGCAAATACCCCTGAGATGCATATTTTACACTGGGCACCTACTCTCTCTGCATTAAAAAAATATATATTTATCTATTTTTCTTTTGAACGTACTTCAAGAAAGGGGGACAAACAAGAACTGATCGTAAAGTTAATTTTAGAAGTAGATGTTAGTCTTGAGTACACAACTGTGACGTTACAAATAGCATCATACGATCGACTTAATTTTCTCGCTAGCCTCTGCTAGAATGCCAATCAAAATTGCAATTTATGATAATTTTGAGATATAATCATTTGGACTGCTAATTTAGATGCAGATATCTCACCTGGAATTGGTTCAAAATTAGGAGACCACTCATAGGGTTCACCTATTTTTGGGGAGCGTACTAGATAACGTCCTACAAAATGATGTACACCTCCGGTCCTCGTAGCGGTCATGCATTTGTCGTTAGTTAATCTGGCCATTTGAACGAAAAAAAAAAATGCGTGAAACTAACGGTGAATAACTCCATTCCGATTTTCATTATCAGTTTTATCAAGTTTTCGACACTTTCTTATGCAGGAATTCACTTTATACAAAAATGAAATCTCGTTTTCATTTTCCAGTTTCTACACAGAGCCCAAGTTCCTCACAAAGATCCACAAATACATTAGAAAAGACAACAGAGACTCAAGCAGAATCATGTAAGTATGCTTCAACTGTTCCATTTTTTTATGAACATCCGAAGTATCTTCTACTTTAAACTTCATTCAAAGTATTAAGTTACACCCAATTGTGGGACATTAAATCACAGTTGAACAAATTCATTATAGTTAGATTTTTTTAAAAACTTTTCAGCTCATATTGCTATAAAAGCGCGTTTATTTAGGTTTTTTCTCTTTCTTTCTTTATTTTTACAAGAATTTATTTTTGTATTTTTTGTTTTAAAGAAGTAAGATTTTTTTTCTCTGTTCCAAATTGAACAAGAAAGAAAACTTATTAAAACCATATCTATTATAAAACACTTTGAAATCGTATTGCCCTTTTCGCGCCAAATCAGCGATATATCTTCGTCAACGTCTTCGCTCTGTGACCAACTCTTCATCTTTGGACAACGCGTGCAGTGTATGACTACGTTTTCTATGACGTGATCAAACACTCTAGTGTCCAGTAATCATCATTTCTCCTGTAGAGTACTTTGTGAAAATGGCTGAGGATAAGAAACGTGTGGACTCAGCACGCCAAAATCATCCCGAAGATTTTCCATTAAAAATCTCCAGTGTTCCTGGAGAGCACCCTCATTCTCCAGGTAGTCTTCTCGAATGACAGCTCTATGCGGTCGCGCATTATCTCTCATTAAAACACCAACTGATTCAGCGTACAATCTTACTGCGGGTTTTAGAGCTTCACCTCGACACCAGACAGCAGACACGGAACCCCGTTTATAAATGTGCAGGTCAGTTGAGGTGTCCCAACAGAATTGACACCCCAAACATGATGGTTCTGCCTTGGAATGTGGATCACCGGTAAAATTATTCCGCCGGCAGTGTGTGCCTTGTTTTTTCCAGATCCTTACACGCAGGTCATTTGGCTTCCAGGGAAACATCGACTCATTAGTTAGTAACATAACTTTGGACCAATCGGAAAAAAGTCCAACACGCATGTTACCGACAACATTTTAATCGTGCCAATTTGTATTGGACAGAGAGAGGAACACAATGCGGTATACTGGGCATACGGTCCACTCATTTGTAGCCATTATCACACAGTAGTGACATATATAATCTTGTTGTTGTTGCTTATCCTCTTTAAAGATCTGACATAAGTCAGATCAACTCCAATAGGTTGTTGACCGACAGAAAATCTAAAACTAAAAGGGGAGCCGATGTTAAGTCCTCCTTAGAAAGTCCGACGCAACTCTGTATGTGCTCTGGAGAGGCTGGATGATCATAGCATTTCTTGCAAGTGGGGTGGAATTTCTTGCCATGTTCGTACGAAAGACACATAAGGTGGCCACTTTTAAGTCTAGCAAGTGCCGTCTGGGAGCCACGATCATATTTAAATTCCAGTAGAAAGCCAGGGGATGTTCCGGTGTACCATTGGTGCGCAGGGAGGTCGATCTTCGATTCCGCGATCGAAGCGGTGACTGATTCCGCGGAGGTCGATCTTCGATTCGATCCTGAACGAAAAACTTCAATCTCGGACATTCGTCTTCTGTAAGCCATAAAAACACGTTTGGCTTGAAAACTAACCAAACAAAAGTTCTAAAAAAGTTTTAGCAGCACATATATGCAGCTTCTCCAACATTTCAAAATTCTGGCTCTTTACAGTATTGCCTGTTTTGCATATTTGTCGACACTGACTGTGATGTTCAGAAAAAATTGAATACTTATATCCATCTCTTCAGCGATTTCTTGACACTCCAATTCAGGCTGAATTCCAAAAAATCAGCACTTGCCTCTCTGCTTAACTATTGATAGTGATTGAGCAACAAATATCCACGAAAATATTCAGTGCAATATGCAATACACTTTCTGGAATTTTTCTATACTCTTGGTCTCAGGAAGCTGTCTAATGATCTGAGCGAACTGATGCAGAGTGGCGAGTTGAGCGACTTCACTGTTAACGTCCAGGGAGAGAAGTTCAGCCTCCACCGGAACATACTTGGAGCCCGTGCACCCGTCTTCAGATGCATGTTGAAGCACGAGATGGCGGAAAAGACGACGGGCGTCGTCTCCATCGACGATTGTGAGCCAGCCCCGTTCCGTGCGTTCGTCCGCTACGTTTACAGCGCGAGGATTGACGAGTTGTCTGCTGACACAGTCTTCGGACTGTACGCGCTTGCGGACAAGTATCAGACGGATGAGCTCAAGTCTGCTTGCTTGAGCTTCATCCAGGAAACGTTATCAGTGGAGACCTTCTGCGACGTCCCTTGCCCTGACGTATCACCTTAACCCTCCAAGCGGCTGAGACGTAAAATCCCGTCATCTGTTAACGTTGTTCAAAGCGGCTGAGACATAATTTTCTGCTCCTTTTTTTCTGCTTCGAAAGCGGCTGTGACATAAAATCCCGTTACTGCTTACCCCCACTCACCAGAACACCTGTGACACTTAGATTGATGGGTTTCAAAGGAGGGGAGAGAGCACAATGGCCAAGACACGCCTACGATACTTAATTGCAGCTTTCAACCCGCCACAAAATTATTTACAGATGTGGTGATCATACCTTTTCTAACTAAAGAAGAGAGAGGCCGAATGATTTCGGTATTTTTTCAGACAAGTAATCGTTTGAACCGGAGTCCCTTCTAAGCAGGGTCGGGCACGGGATATAAGTTTGAATATTTCGTAGTTTTCAAAGATCTCCAGGATACTTTTTCATTTATAATAATTTTAAATGTTTAATGAAAATAAGAAATTTTGAATAAATATTTTACTTCTTTCAAATTTTACCTGAAAAGGAAAAGCTGTTGCCCCGAATACTACAAAACAGTTGACATATAAAAAAAAAAAAAACATATTTTATTAGAAGAGACCGATTTAACATATATGGAGTCTTGGGCACATATGCTTACGGATGTAGAGGGGCTTTAAAGAAATGTATTGCATATTATTATTTAAATTAATACAAATTTACATGTCATAAACCACTCCTGTATAAATATTTACTCTGTAATTATCCTATTACATAGTTACGCTGATCCGTGATTCACTCTCTAACAAATCCGGTCCCGCCACTTCCAAACCGTCTCTTCCAAACTTTTACCGTCATTAATCCAATCAGATTAAAAAGTTACTGTGTAAAACTTTAATGAAATTCATACAGTTCGTGCGATCGGCTTGAAAAATTTCATAATTATGTAAAAAATATATATATAAACGATCTGCACTATTTTAAAAATCTGAAAATTCACCCTCTCTCTCATTTTTAAGCGATTTTCAGCTTTTAGGGCGCTTTTTATTGCGCATTTAATCGCGTTAAGTAAAATCAAAATCAAACGTCAATAACAGAGCTTGATCCGTGATTAAGTCCGTGATTAAATTACAAGACAGTCGGAACACGTACTCAACTTCCCTCACTATTTTTAGGAGAGTCCAATGTCACTTAGGTTAAATATTTATCTTACATTTCATTGTTTACATCAATAATACTATAAGGACGTTTTGGCAACCAACTATGTTTCAAGAATATTATTTTTCCCATTCCAATTTTAATGAACTAACGCATTATGTAGAAGCAGTCTGGTGTTATAAAATAAAGTAAAGGCAACTTCTACGTAATGCGTTAGTTCGTTAAAATTGGAATGATAAAAATAATATTCTTGAAACATTAGAAGCCAAAAAGTCCTTATAGTATTTTTCATGTAAACAATGAAATGTAAGGTAAATATTTAATCAAAGTGACATTGGGCCCTCCTAAAAATAGTGAGGAAAGTTGAGTATGTGTCCAGACTGTATTGCTGTAAACTAGGCCTCAGTTATTGATGTTTGAGTTTGATTTTACTGGAAAATTAACACGATTAAATGCACGATCAAATTTATCAGTAAAGCTCTATTCCGTCCTAAAGATTAAAACAAAATTAAAATAACTAGTTGAAAAGAACAGTTGTCTAAGATAAAATAAAATTAAATCCCAGTTGGATTCAGTGGTGATGATTCCCCTTCTATGATCTGTGGGCCTCCCACCATGGCCCAGTACACAAGGGGCTGAAAATGGTAGATGGCTGAAGAGTAAAAGTCTAGGGTTCTGGGCTACCGCGCGGCTTTCGATCTAACGGTCTGGGGTTTCGGGCGGTTTCGCTAGATGTCTATCGTGAATACGCGGAAGAACACCTGAAAAAGTCCAACGACCAAGGCATTCCGACTTGGCAGATACCCTGAGTGCAGGCGTGCAATAAATGCACTACACTACTCTCTATGATCTGTGAGGTTTCCCTGCTCACCTAGGTCTTTGAATAATCTGCCGGTTTAGCGGAGTGTTCAAAGATCCACGCTAAGAAATTGCACATGTAAGAGAAGAGGAATCTTCTCAAAATCGCCTTTCAGTAATGAATGATGAGAGCAACCATCCTAAACCTGGTTTCAGACGATAAGTATTATTTAATCAAAATTTTAAATTTAAAACGATCCATTTTTCTTACAAAATTTCTCGCATATTGCCTCCTGCCGTTGAAACTTCTCAGGATCCTCCACTGTCTTAGTTTTACCCTAACTACAACATCTTTCCAGAAAAATTAACTTCCCACAATGAACTGCAAAATTTTTGTTGTTGTTGTTTTTGTGTTATGTGTGTGTGTGTCAGTTCTTTTATGTAAATATGTATACATGGTAGAAAAACTTTTCAACCTGTAAAGAATTAAAGAAATTGTTACGTAAAGAAATACACAGAAATAGAGCAATTTGTATAAAGCCAAAATTTTTATCTTAGATTTCGAAGCATTTAAATTTATACCGGCTCACATGGAAATCGTCAGTTTGTCATCGATTTATTATTTTATTATTGCTGCTTTTAATTGAACAATACGAATTTTAATTTCTATTTTTATTCTATATTAGCTGATGTACCCGCTCATCACACGGGAATAGAGATTACTTTAACAATTGGTTAAACTAAGCTGCCAAATAGTAAAAATGCCAAAAAAAGTAAATAAATAAAATTTCCAATTACCTAAATTTAAAAATAAAGATTAATTTTAGTGTAACTGTTTAAAATATGAAGTTCAAATCGAAGCGCTGTTGCAAATCAAAGCCATGAAATATAAACACATGGAGAGAGAGGTGGGGATTTTCGTTTGATTATTTTGAGAAATCGCAAAATCATTAAATGTTTAATTTGAATTTCAAGTAATTTATTTTTACATATACATAACATGTTATAACTAGCTGCGTATCAGTTCTTCACGACGAAGAAAGTAATGATTTTTTTTTACACATGCATTTTAAATTATTCCAGCTATACGCAAACTGAAAAAATGCAGAAAACTTTTACTCGAACCTAGCGTTATGGATATTAAAATATGCTGTCATAGCTAGCTCAATTGTCACACGATGACCCAAAAGCTATATTGGCATACGATCGGGTGACAACCCTTTCTTCTTTCAATACACATAAATAGAAAAATGTTTTTGTTAATTAAGTAATTTAATTTTTCCTATTCATCCTAAAATAAATTTTTAAGGAGTTGTAATAACCTGGTGTGCAGAAAGTGAAAGGATTCGTTTTCACATCTCGGCTGATCAAAAACCGCTGTATGTACATGGCGCAAACGTGAACGATAAATCTGTGGGTCCGCAGCTCCTCTAGCTGTATATAGGCTGGTATACGGACGAGAGTTGCAGATCCGAAAATAACATCCTTTTGGGTGATGCCCCACACTAAAAAACATTTTGTGGATTACTAAGAAATCTCTTTGAAACAAAGATGCTATAACTTTTCTTAGTATTGCTGCTAAATAAAGTCATGTAAATCAATTGGCAAACATGGCTTTATTTAGTAGTAATACTAAGAAAAGTTATGGCATCATACTAAAAAAATCTGGAGTGCCTCCACTCGACTTTCCGAAGACTTACGATTAGATCATTACCAAGCATTTAAATAAATTTTAATCGATGAATAATTCAAACATATATACCAAATTGAAACTCAATCGAATGCACCATTTAAACGCTAACATACTTTCAAGACTTTCTCCCCATATACTATAATGTCAAAGAAATCTTTGACGTAGCCCTGTAAAAAAACTGTAAGTCCTATATACACCAAAATCAATACCGGTCTTGCGACGGTGGTTTATAACATGTATGTCCAATTTGAGCTCAATCGAATGATCCGTTTAGGAGCTATCGAAGTTCACACACACACACACACACACACACACACACACACACACACACACACACACACACACACACACACACACACACACATACATCTCGTAAAAGCAGCATAAATGAATTCAGAAGACCTCAAAACGTGTAAATACATCAAAGTCTCGAAGTCGAATTTTTTCAGAATTGCAATACTTTCCTTACATGGTACATGTTCGGAAAGTAACAAGTAATGGAATCATTGTTTCCTAGAGATTTCTTGGTAATCAACTGATTTTTTTTAAGAGTGTAAATTGTAGGGAAAAAAAGATTCTCGACGATCCCCAAGTCTGGCATAATAGCTATAAATCAGTCCCGTACTGCTAAGCTGTCAGTATTCGGCTATTTAAAAAAAAAAAAAAAAAAAAATTATTAAGCAGAAAGGCTTAATTTAAAATGCAGACTTTTTCTAAGAAGGAAAGCGTTCCAAATGAATTAAAAGGTTAACTCTAACAAATTATATGTCATAATCTAAATAGGTTTGCAAATTTTTGCGATTTTAAATCGTTTGAAATAGCTTCTCGAAATTATTAAACTTCTACTTCTTTTAAGAATATTAAAACGAATAAATTGTTTTCGCCTAAATAAAGCATTGATATAAGGATTAATATATTTTAAGCATTTCAGTGGTCCAGTTCCGAAGGATTTTTTTTTTTTTTTAGATTACATGTGGGAATGGCGCCAGTTGTACGTCATACATTTAAAATTGACAAAAATTTGTACTCATGTTTTTTTAACCATTACCGTTGACAAATTAACAGCGCTTCGCTTTTGATTACTCCCTCTAACTGCATAAAGATGCGCAAAATGATAGAGAGAAGACGTAGGCGACCTTAAAATTTTGAAAATCCGCCCGTTTCCCCAAAAATACTAAAATTCAGAGCCTTATTATCGCATGGGAAAATCGGGACTTTGTAAAGGGCCCCCAATTTCAAATGTTCTGAAATAGCCTTCTTTTATATCAAAATTTTTTGAAAAATAAAAAAAAGTTCATGGATTGGGGCCCCCAAAATTCATCAATGTCCGGGGCCCCTGTTGGTCATAATCAGGCCCTGCTTAAATTTAGCAATTTAAGTCGCTAAAATTATTAAATATAGATAATTTAAATTGAATTAAATTCATTCAATTCAATTTAAGTCAATGCGCCTGTGGGTCCTAATCTTGCGCGCAAAACTTGGTATAAGCGCTCAAATAATTTCATTCATTCAAATAATTCAATAAGCATTCAAATAATACAATATATTCACATAAAAACTATCCAAAAGAATTACTTTCAATAAACTTCTGCCGCAGGAATTTATGAAACTTCAAATTTCAGTCAAAATCGAAAATTTTCAGATTTTGGTCTTATAAATCTAAAAGCGTATTCAACTTGCGTCAACTATACATGCATTTTTTTATAAGTTCTAATACATGTCTTTCAAAGGACACCTCTTTTGCCTTAGTAACTTGAAGGTGCAAGCTATGGTTAAGCCTTAAAAATGACAAAAAAGAAAAAAAGAAAATGTGTGTTTTTGTGACCTTCAGTGACTTTGCGTCGATAACCTGCCACAGATTTCTCATATATTTCATGAAGTTCTATCGTCTAACATTGTAGATGTTAAATAAATATCATGGCAAGTTGTCCCCCAAAGAGTTTTTGACCACAGCATTTTCTATGTCTGAGAAAAACGCCCACTTTTGTGTGCTGCACGGACTTTTTTACAGGCCCGTAGCCAAAGAGGTGCCAGGTGGGGCTGAACACCACCCCCCTAGAAAATTTCACATAAAAAAAGTTTAATGCGGATGCTTTGAAAAATTTTTGTATATAAGGTAAAGTTATCAAAGTTTTATATCAAATTTTTATATCAAAGTTTTATATATCAAAGTTTTATATATACAAAGTTTTTCTTTGTAATACTCTGTCATTTTTGTTTCGTGTTCTCATCTTCCAAATATGATCCAAAGATGACAACTTTAAATCCATTCTGTTTAAGCCAAGGAACTTTTACTTCTTGGAAGCCGTTTGGACTTTCCAGAATTTATTTAATTATAAACTTATGCTATTATTTAATGAAGAGAAATATAGATAAAAATGTTATCATTCAAAAAAATATAGGATGCCACCCCACTTAAGTTAGGGTGCCTCTCCCCCCTGGAAAAAAGAGGGTGCCCCCCTGAATAGAAAATCTGGCTACGGGTCTGCTTTTTTAGTGGGCCATAAAAGATGAACAACTTCACTTTGAGACAAAATATTCTGGATTTGCTACATTAATAAGATTAATAACAACTGGGAATTTTTTGGTAAAAATTTCAGATGGCATGAATCCTAGGTGTGTTACTTTCTCAGATTCGTGCTCTTAATTTTTCTTGGAATTTTTTCGCATATGCAGAACATAAGTAAAGGCCTTTAAAAACGTTTATTATCTAACAAAGATTAATATAGATATTTCATTTAACAAATTTACTAAACAAGTCCTTTAAATGAAACATCGAAGAATTTTTAATTTTTATTTTTCTCGTACGCTTGAGATAATTTAAATGAAAGCTTTATTACCCTACACTCAAGTACATTATACTCTCTCTCATAGGCGCACCCACGGAGGGGGCTATGGGGGCTCAAGCCCCCCTAAAGGTGGAAAGTTAGAATTGAAAAGCATTAGAAATTGGGAATTGTCACAAATGATTTATTTGTTTTTGTTTTTAAAATTGCCTTCAAATTATTTCTAAAATACCTTTTACAAAAAAAAAAAGATGATAGTTCTTAAGTAAAAACTTACAGTTAGTATATGAAACACAATTAAACTCGGCTATAACATAACTGAAATGAGCGGATATTTATTTGACTCTATAATGATTTACATTGCTCGTGACCTTGTGTTCTATGGGCAAGTAGTCTAGTACCGAATATTTTGATGATATAACTATAATCGAGTTCAGCAGTATTTGAAGCCCAGCCCCCCTTAAACTAAAATCCTGGGTGCGCCACTGCTCTCTCTCTCTCTCTCTTTTTTTTTTAACTGTCATATTTTTTTGCATTACAACTTCAAAAATGATCGAGTGAAAGCCAAATTTCCTATTTCTCTTTCCTAACTAACTGTATAAACTTTTATGAAAAAATGCACAGTTCGAAAAAAATATAAGAAATAATAATAATTATATGGAACACTTTGCACATTTTATGAAGGACAGCGTCTTATATAAGGTTCAGGTAAATGGGATATATCTGACATTGGACACTTTATTGAAAATATGTACACGGGGTCTTATCGCATGAGCAAATCGAGGCTGTGTCCAGGGCCTCATCTTGAAAGGGGCCCATTAGATATATTATTTTTCGTTCATTTCTATAAAAGCTTTATAAAGAAATTTTTCAGATAAAGAAGTATAGTAAAAAGATAATCACTAATTTTACTATTTTTAGAGCACAAGCGTCACTCTCACTACCTGCTCATTATGAGAGGGGACAAAAAACAAAATATCTCTTTTTCCAAACTCCAGACAAAAATCTGGCTCTGGGTGAGTGTACATGTAAACCACCGAGAAAAGAACTTTGGTTTCCTACAACGTTGCGTAGTTTCCGAGTATTTAGGGGGGAAAGAGGTGAGGGAGACCAGTTGGTCAGATTCACCGGACATGTGCTCCTACAATACAAAGTAATTTATCAGGCGGTAGGTAGACTGTCACGTCGGCAGTTTGTTAATTACCTTGTTCCCCACGCCTTCCATCGGAAATGGGGGGAAGCAGGTTTTTCTTGTGCATTTTCGAGAGATACAGATCCCATACACTGGAACTTTTTTGAAGTTATCACTAGGCAAACTCCAGGCCGCTCGGAGGGTTAAAGGCCTGCTGAACCAGGCTACGGACTTCTTCTCCCAGAGGATGACTGACATAATACAGACGGTGGAGTGGATGAATTTCTTGAAAGATCACCCCATTCAGGCCAATGAGCTGATTTTGAAAGCTCTTTTGAAAAATAATTCAAAGATGGTGCCGGAAGAGAAAGTAGGAAATAAGCGCAAAACGAAGGATGGCCAGAAAAAACCCAATAAACACTTTACGAATAACAAACATTACAAGTAATTGTCTCCTGTAGCACTTTGTCCGATATTCTACGATGTGAATGACCATTAAAATAATAACACGCGTATTCTAATGAGTGCAAAGAAAAAAATTTAAAGAAATCTGCATGTTGCATTTAAATAATGATATAATATTTATTTTTTGCTAAATTAACTAGAAATTTTTTCAAATCTTGTCTTAAATTATTTTTTGTAATACACTTACCTTTATATATGTGATTAATACATTGATTTTTTTAAAGGACATTCTTCAAATAAGTGTCTTTAGACACAGGTTACCCCCAAATATGGGGTAGTTCTTGCAGTTTAAAATTGCGGAAACGTTTCCGAACCATGCGGGTAAAGTATTTAGAAACGTTTCTGCATATGTCGGAAACATATTTACCTATTTTCCTGCATTTTAGGTAAGGTTTCTGTAAAAGATGGGTAACGTTTCTGTATATTTTGGTAAAATATTGAGTAACCTTTCCGTGTATTTCGGAAAGGTTTTTGTGAAATTCGGAAAGGTTTCGGAATTAACGAATAACCTTTCCGAGTTTTTCAGAAAAAAGTAACATGCACTAGATGAAGCGTTTCGACTATCTTAAACTAGGTGGCAGCACCAAACTCTATCGAAAGGAGCGGTCAGGAATCGCTACCAGAATCGAACGCTGGACCTTCGCATTCGGAGGAGAGCACGGTACCACGACGCTGCGGTTTTCTTGCCGAGTTTTGCTTTAAAAGTAAACGGACTGCTGCAAAAGTTATTTGTGGTACGGCTTGTTTTGGAAACTTAAAAATTTTTTTGAAGTATTTTGTAAATGCAGAGAAAATACCATAATTGATAAATATAAATTAAAAATCTTAAATCTTTTTTCTTCCACATAAATTATTTTCAGGAGATAATGTGCTGTTTTATTTAAGTTTTCATCCGTTTTATTTAAGTATTCATCCGGCGACGTCACCTGGTGACTGGTCACAAATAAACTTCACAGTGACCACACAGTGAAGTTACATCACTCACAAGTTACCAGACCCTTATTATCGCATGGGCGAATCGGGACTTTACCCAGGGCCCTCAGTTTCAAATGTTGTTCTGAAATATTCTTTTATATGTCAAAATATTATGAAAAAGGAA
>JAWZYV010001710.1:0-16857 GCA_038373885.1 Cheiracanthium punctorium | reverse complement strand
TGTCATTCAACAGCTGTGAACAAATTATACTATATTTTTATGAAAATAATAAATGCATGTAGCAGTGATATAATAAATAAAGTATTTTGTGTTTTTGAGCATACAAAAGAAACCATAAAATCTCTAGGTTGTATATCAATAATCATCCCTGAATGTCAGATAAATATTCTACATGTCAGGGAAGATGTCATGAATGCTAAGCTAGATTTGTATCTATTCCTAAACGGGTGCCTGTTGTACACCGTGTAATGCAGTCACTGTACTGTTCTTGAAAGCAGAATTAATTGAAACTTCTTTGTTTTTTACTCACAGTTTAATTAGCTCTTGCATAATTTAACTCATCTCCTTTCTGTCACAGTCTTCAAGTTCGTGTCTTCAAGTTCGTGTGGAGGAAGAGAACTGTTCAGCCACTACCAGGAGAGAAGCATCATGATGGTGTGATATGTGTAAGAAGCTAGCTAGAATTGCATCTTTCATATCATTGTTTAGCGTTTGAAAGATGTTCACCTAATGATACATTTAATAATGTGGATGCTGTGCAATATATGAGAACAGATAATTTCCCCCGCGACATAAAACTTCTTATGCACGGTAGAAATATCAGCAATCAATTAGGTGCCCCTTAAATGTTAATCAAGCTCTATTCGACTCATCCGTGTATATATATTTTTAATGCATTGCAAGATTTGCTTGAAAATTCAGTGTATATTTATAATAAAACTTTTTTAAGTGTTTCTTTTCAGTAATTTTCGAGTTTGCTCTTTTATATTTGAACTTTCAGATTCTAATACTCATATTTATTTGATATAAGCTTGAGAATTCTGGTACACTTCAAATAGCAACTATGTTATTTTTTCTGTTAAGGGAATAACTGTGCAGATTTTACATGTAATGTTTTTCAACTAACTAAAACATACTTTCTAGCACATGATGGTTTTATAAATAAATCAATATTTTAGGAATTCGTTGATTTAAATTTAAAAGCTGAAGTGAAATAAATATATGTAAGATTTTATAATTAAATTAATTACTACGTATTTTTGAATCTAAATATAAGATTATATTTTTTAATTTAACCTTCTTGTAATCTGCTTAAAACGTTAATTCATTTAAAAGCTGGGCATTAACACTCTACCTTGCAAAACAAAAATGCCGCACATTTGTAAGGCAATTAATTTTACAACTTAAAAAAAGTAAAAGATAAATAATGAGAAACATTTCCTTCGCCTAAGAATTGCGATTGTTTACATTGAAAATAATTTGTTTGCAGTTGATAAAAAAATAACTTAACGAAAACTAAATTTCAAATAAACAATTAACGCACTTGAAACTTTTTACTGCATTCTATGGGATTAAAAAAAATGTTTGAACTATGACACATATGCATAAAACTATTTATTGGGACTATTTTTTGTGATGTTTAGAACTTTAAAAAGTATGTCATTATTCTTTTTAATTATGTATGCATGGAGGTCTGCGTTAAAACTTAAATAGTTCCCCGAAAAAATATTTTTTAGCTCAATTCTTTTAGTGCGGTTTTGGGTGAAAATTATACATTAATTAGAATTTCAACAAAAGTACACAAATATAAAAATACTCCTGTTTTTAGACATTTACTTTTCAAATTCGGAATGTTTTACAAAAAATTAGAACATATGTTTACCTTATGGAGAACAGACAAAAATATTCAGATAGAAATATTTTACAAATAACCATCTCACTTATAATGCAGTTAAAGAAAAAAGTGCGTTCAAGTTTAAAAATATTTACATGATCGAAATTTTCCTTATTATAGTGAGATAATAGATTTATTTTTATCAGTATTGGCATTTGGATAAATTATCCTAACAAAATTAAAAAAACATGCTTTTCACAGTCAAAATTATTCATATCAAAGGTGTGTTTCTTAAAGGCAACACATAATGGTGATGCAATTTATTTTTATTTGTTGATGCGAAGATCTGTTTTTCTAAGTTCTAATTAGCCTAAAATTTATGTTCTACACATTAAACAACCAGAGTTTTTTATCCATGAAAATCGGTAAAGTGAAGTGCGAGCTGTGGATCTTTATAATTTTCATTGATGAACATCAGGACTTGGCAATACCTCTCCAAATGTGTGTGATATTATTAAACTGGACTCAGGTTTGGGAACTTATTTTTGGAGATATATTATGCCATATTTTGTCAGTAGTAACTAGATTTGTCGACCATTTGCACGAGGTGGAGCGTGGACCCTGTATAATTTGCTTTTCGTGTACCAGCATTATTACACAATTAATTTACGAAAAGTCTCGAATTATAGAGAAATTAAAAGTAGCTTTGAAGATACAGAATACATCATGGAAATCGATAAAAGTAACAGTGTGATTAGCTTGCGAGATTTTGAATGAACATAAGTCTTGAGAGTCGGTATGTCCTGCCCTTAGTGCATGGAAAGTGCTGTGTTATTTCGTACACTGCATGTTATTTCGTACACTGTACAGCAATATTGGATCCTGCTTGGTAAAACGCTAAGTGCGTTAATAGTTCAATGTCTTATATTTTATTCGGGAGACTTTGTGTTTGACAAATTATTCTTCTGAAAAACGGCTGTTTCTGAACTGGCTTCTATAAAAAAAAATATTATTTGTTTTCCTTTAGGAATTGTTTTGCTCCTGATGGATTTTCTAAGTGCTGTGAGCTCTCATTAAATGCACAGATTTTATAAACACATCATTCGACAGCTTGCTGAAAACGTTCAACAATTTACCATGCTTAACATAGCATAATTGTGTGGATTTACCTATATATTAAAAGGGTAAGAGAATTCTAGTTCAAGGGAAAAGTGCATCACATAAATCATAAATATTATATACTAAGAAATAATAAAATACTTTAATACATTGATTTCTTAACGATAGTAAGATTCGCTTAGAAAAATAAATTGCATTTTAAATTTCTTTAGAGTTCCCATGAATGGCAATTACGATTGGCTATTCCTTAGACATATTTAAAATAAATAAGGAAATAAATGTAATAGCAATCTATTAAATGATGTGTGTTTCTTCATAAAAATTGTAAAATGTTACCGCGTGATTCAAACATTTGCTTCCACAGTTCTTAACTAAAAAGCATCGAATTATTGAATTTCATTACTTTTGTACTTAAACTTGAACAGGGTAGTAAAGTGGCATGTGATAGTGAAATTTATTGGAAAACTCATCGATTTCTTTGAAAAGAAGTAAAATTGTAAAAAAAAAGGTCTATTTGAGCTTAAATGGGAAAATGCTTCCTATCTGAAGATAGCAGTAAAGGAAATGATAGTGAAAGGCTTATATAATAATAAGAAATTGCGTTTAAAGGAAATAAATTCAATAAATATAAACACACTAGCTGCGTGCCCGTTCTTCGCACGGTAGGAAACGAAAATTTTCCTTATGTAATTCGAATTTATTCGTGATGTGGAATTTAAAGAAAAAGAGCAAAATTATTTGACTCTTGATGTAAAGTTTGCGTCACGAATATTAACCTGGCATCATTGCAGTATAATGACTCAAAAAACTACGTCAGTGTCATTCACTATCAAAAAAGTGGAAAGCTTAATAGTTTGCAGAGAACTCCTGGCTTTCAAAATGTCTTATTTCTACATCATACTGTTTTTTAGGCTCAAGTTGTAGCATTAAATACCTAAGACACTACATGGAATGGACAACCATTTATTTCTTTTCGAACATGTACCATATAAGGAAAGTATTGTAATCATGAAAAAATTCGACTTCGAGATTTTGGTGTATTGACACGTTTTGAGGTCTTCTGAATTCATTTATGCTATTTTCAAGAGATGTTTTTAAGATAACTGCGCACCCGCTCTTCATACGGGAAGAAGCGAATATTTTACTACTAAAATCATATCTGCATGTGACAAAACAGAATTTCATTTTTAAAAAAGTTCAAGTAATCTCCTCTGTTGAAATTACTGCGGGATATATTAACGCAAATTAGAATTACTTTTCGTTTAGTTGGTAGTAAGACAACCGTTGAAAAAAGAAAAACACTTTTAATTTCATGAAATATTTATTAACGTGGTATATTATGATTTATTCATATTATCCTTACAAATCTAGTGATACTACCTACTTACTACTATCTAGTGATACTATATATTAATACTATCTATCTTCGCTTCTCCCTCTTCAAGGCTCCCTTAAAAGAAACAGCTTAGATTATTTGGCCCCAATGGAATCTTTTGATTCTATGGCGATTCTTTGCAATTTACGCATTAGCATAAATAATAATCATTTCACATAATGGTTGCCATTAAGGAAACTCTCCATATATATTTAATTTATACATAGTTTTATAAGATTGGCGTATTTAGCGCCGCAAACCATTTCATCTTACTGTGGTGAGAAAATATCCAAGGGGTGCCATTTTAAATATCCACGTATCTAATATAGCGATATCTTTTATATCCTCCATAGTCCTGTCTCCTGAAAAACATCAAACTGTGTAATCTCGAGGAGCTACTTATTCCCGCTTTAATTGTGATATGGCGCACAGTTGCAGAGTTTACAAATTTCACGCATTTTTTTTAATTTATGACGTCACTGTTTGACTGCCGTAAAGGATACCCCAGTTGGTTGAGGGAGTTAATTTCGATATTTCGCATAGTAGTTTTCAAACGGTATCATTAAAACTTTGCGTTGTGTAGGACCTTTATGGAGGAGCGTAATTCAACGTTAAAATAAAACTATACTCGCAGCCTGCATGCATATGTTAGGCAACGTCTGCGCCATAATTAAATGTCAAAAATAAAAATAGTAAATAGAAAAATTTTAATATATCGCGCTTTGAAACGAACTTTGTAATTTTTAAAATGAACATTTTCAGCACCGTGAAGACATTCCAATTTTTAAATAAGCACCGGATTAAAATACCACTTCTAATAATAATAATCGTGAATTTCTTAGATTATTTCTACAGTAAATTTTAATCAAAATATCGTCTCCCTGTGTTGAAAATAGAGCTGGAATAAATGAGTTAAAATTAGGGCGTAATTTTTACGTATCTTAAAGCATTTGACGTCATAGATCCTCACTTGCGAATTGAAATTCCGATATCCCATTTAAAAACTCGATTGGTTGAGAAAACCCTTTTTTCTAATACTTTCTGTGGCAACAACCGAAGATAAATTCTCGTGCCGTGATCGCAATGTAATGAATGGCGTAAGATCGCGTTGATGCTATTAAATTCTAAACATTAGGCTGCATTAAAATTCATAAAAAATCATCTAATTTACATAATTTTTTCGTTTTTGTTTTAAAAGAGGGAGAAAAGAATGTTTCATGATTTGTCAAAATATCAAAAAGTTATGACGGATAGAATTCAAGATGCGACAGTTTTAAAATTATTTTACGAAACAATTCGCCGAAGCAAATGCTTAGTAAAAAAATTCCTAAAAATCGGTAAATCATGTTACGTATTCAGAACAAACTGTTTTTAAAAGAAAATTTTCTCCTCTATCCGATGATACAAATGCCGTTTTGCTGCGAGCGTAATTTCCGCCGTCATTACGAATTAGGTGAGAAAAAATGCCAAAAATCGCATAAAACATAAAATAAAAAAAAAACTAGGTCGAATTTTGAAAAAATCGCTTCGAGGTGCACAACTACATATTTACATCTTCCCGAGTACCAAATTTGGTGTTTCTAGGTGTAGCCGTTTGTCCGTAACGCTGCCGACAGACACACACACACACACAGACACCTTCTTTTATAATAAGTAGAGATTAGTGTTTTATGAGAAGTTTGGTGATGTTAATGTTAATCCTTGTATAATATTTTGATCAATATTTTATGTATTTAGTGAGTGCTTTTTACGCACATCTTGTACATTCATCAGATTTATTTTAATCAAAATCCCGAGAAATGGAAAAATCACCTCATTGCAGTGAGGCAGTGGTGTAGCCATGAGGGGGATAGGGGGGTCACAACCTCCCCGTGAGGAAATTTTTGCCACACAAAATGGATATTCTTCACTCTCTTATCACACACATGTATACATATATGTGAGTTGCAGAAGTCGTAACCCGTCCATGAAAAATTTCCGGCTACGCCTTGCAGTGAGGCTATAAATTATGTGTCTAGTAAAGCGATTTTTATGTATGAAACATTTTTTCGAAAGTCATTAATTTAAATTTTACTTTTCTGGAAGGTCATATTATTAATACTAAATACTTCAAACATTTAGACATAGAAACAAACATAGAAGATGTACTTTGCATAAAAACATCATAATTGCAGTTCCTTTAACTGATAATTAAAAAATACATGGGGAAATTTAAATAATTGTGAGAAAACATGGTACACAAGCTTTGAAAGTTCCATGTTTAGAAAAATCCATTTCAATACAATACCAACAAATAAATTCTTCACATTTTAATTCATATCTGGTCAAATAATTAGGGCACACTAAACATTTTATTGTACCTATTTTTTGTTTAAAATGCATATTTCTAAAATGCTACTAATTAAACCCAAAATTTTGACAATTTTAATTATGTACACTGTACAATTGCACTATAAATGTAACGTTTTACACAGCTTAATAACAACTGAATTCATATGCTTGTATTCTTATGCTTTCATCAACCCTATTTGCATCCCATCTTATTTTTTAAACAATAACAGTACTTTTTTCATAATACTGGACTTGTTATTCAATTATCAACTCTTTTTGTAAGTTTAGGTGTGGATACATGCGTTCAATAGGTGACAATTAAAAAAAAAATTCTCGTCCTTGTGAAAAACCAGTAAACAACACAGCACATATTTCAGAGAACGCATTAAACCTTCCAGTGTATTTTACAGCGGAAGTATTGATCTCCAATT
Source organism: Cheiracanthium punctorium (assembly GCA_038373885.1). NCBI lineage: Eukaryota > Metazoa > Arthropoda > Arachnida > Araneae > Cheiracanthiidae > Cheiracanthium > Cheiracanthium punctorium. The sequence continues at coordinate 9,986 of JAWZYV010001710.1, read as the reverse complement.
TCTATTAAAGAAAAATCAGTCAATAAAGAGAGAGCAATTAACAGTTACGTCGTTTATAGTGTCATGCAATTGGATATCTTAAATACTAAAAAAAAAATATTTTATTGTAACACATTTAATACAATCCTGTATTGCGTTTATTATGTAAGAGCAGTTTTGTGGAGAAAAAAAAAACAGAATTCAATTAAATAGCAAAAATAAAACATCTGAAAATAAATTCAATTTTTTTCCCTCAAAGAAACGTACACGCGCTCGAGTGAAATAACAACAAAATCTTCTCGCATGATGATGGTTCAGAAGTTGAAATGATCCCATTTAGTTTGAGATCAAAGTTGAAAGCGGTACGCTTTCAGAATTTCCAAATGAAAACGATGCGGTGTACCACAGAGGTTTACTGCAAGGAGAATTATTGGATAACGTATTTACTGGAGATTTAAGAGGACACGTTTCAGAAATAAACTTATTTCCTACTTCTGAAGGAAAGACTTGTTGATATCAAACGTATTTTTTTATTGTACAGAGAGATGTATCTCATATTTTTTCTAAGTTTTGTATGTAAGAATATGCAATAAATATTGTTTTCTGTACAAACAAAAAGTGAATTGAATTTATTTTTAACATACCTTTCACTCTCGTATAATGTTTTACTGATATAGATTTAAAATAGTTGCTTTATGATCAGCAGACGACGGAAGCCAATTTTTTTTTGGTCTTATGAATTAAAAACTTAGGATGATACAGTCAACATTATACTTCTAGTAACTGTTCATGGCGTTTCAACTACGTGTTGCTCTAGTAAAAAATAATGTGATGTACCATGCAAGTTTTTGTCAAAGAAAGTAATTCACAGATGTAACATTTATTTAAAATTTACACACAAGAGTGTTTTATTTAATAAGCACATTTCTTAGCTTGAACTTGCTGATGATATAGTATGTAAATATTTTTTATTGTGTAATCAAAAAAGCCAAAGATTTATTTAACACATTTACTGAAAATAATTTCCTGGTCCAAAGTGTTTTAAAATCCATTGTTACATTTTTGTTATCTTATATCATTTTTAAAATTTTGTTATATTTTACTGAGCCTTTTTGGTAACTACAGTTTAGCAATTATCAATTGACAGTTTTATCCTTTTTTATCTAATGATTTACCTGTATGATTAGTTTTGTATAATTCCAGTAAACTGCTATCATTTATTATTCTATAGCATATTTTGAAAAGTAATGCAGCGAACACAATACATTTTAAATCAAAAGGATCCTTTAAAAATGCATTTTCTTTTATATTCACAGTTTAAATAAATTAACATATGAAATGCAAACATTTTGTGGTATAAACATGAGTCTCTCATACTTTATAAAATTACAAGAAATTGAGATATTTATGTATTGTTTTAATTTATATTATTATTAAATTGTATTAGTGACATTAAATGTGTTTTCTATTATTTCTTTTAATTCTTAGATACACATATTTATCCAGACTTCATTTCAATACATCCTTTAATAAAAGAATGTAATGCATATAATTATACTCTATTCCTAAGCTATTGTTAGCTGTTTTTTACTGTCTGGTAACTTGTACGAAGCTTCCGATATAGATTAAAAGGCTAATTTTAACCTAAACGCTTCCTTCACTTAATACAATGTTTATACTGGTTAAAACTAATTATCTGGACAAGGCATTTATCTCTCGGGCAGATAATCTGATAATCAATGTGTAGATAATCAGATAATCCTTATATGTAGATTAGCCCCCGTCTGAATAGAATTTATATCAAGATGCATTGTTTAGAATTCTACAAATTTATCTTTTAAAGTATAAAGTAGTAGAACAAAATTCCTTAATGTTTATTAAAAATGTAACAAAAGTGCTTTTCATTGTTATTTTATTTTGTTATATGTTTAATATTTTCATTATAGCTGCTGCAAAAATTATTCTAGCGTAAATCATAAAGATGAGTGCTTTAATTATACGAGTAAGAGTTTCGAGAAAAGGGGTTATGTATTATTAATTTTCAAGTCTTTCTGTATCAGTGTCCCTGAGCAATATAGTAAAATTATGGAAAAGCATCAATTTTTTTATAGGTAAGAAACCTCAAAATGAAGCGCACAAAGGAAAGTAGAAAATCAAATTAGAATTATAGATTTCGTTTATTGGAGCACAATAGTTTGTAGAAATCCATTGAAAATGCGCTATGTGCTATAGTAGTGGCTGTTAACCTTTCCTCATTCACATGCCCCTACAAAAATTATGTTCATAAATTGTACTCCTGGTTTAGGCTTTAGTCTAAAGACCAATAAATAAATAAATAAATAAATTGTAAGAACGCTATACTTTTGGCTTACATTTTAAGACATCAAACTTAATACAAAATCGTTTTTAACAAACAATATTTTTTAAACCAACTTGTTGTCCTTTAGTTTTTTTACTTGTTTAAAAAAGTTTTTTTTTTACAAATTAATAACTCTAACTTTTTCGTCACTTCTGTTACTTGCACATTAAGGAGATCTCTGGTCTTATTTTCCTGTGTATAGTTTTTTTAAGTTGGACCAAGCATAGTCTCATATGTGGAGCAGCATCAAACTTGTTTCTATATTTATTTTCAAGAAAGTTTAGGATGAGAAAGCCTTTTCCACCAACAGAGGGCATAGAAAAGGCAACATAGCATTCACTACCAGGGCAGACAGATGTTCATATTTACTGCTGAGGTCCAACTAAAAATTAATGAGAGGTATTTTCCTTGAAATCTCAGTTCAATGCGCTCTCAATAGAAATTTCAATCAGATTCTCTTTTGCGCGACATTCAATTACGCTACCTGAAAATTTCGTCAGAAAGGATTCGTAATGCAGTGAATGCCTTAATAAGGCTTTGAAAAGTACCTCACATATCATAATTTTAATCTATTTAAGTGTTCAGATATTTGCATTTTAACATTACTAGACAGTTGCAACACGCTCTGCTATGCAATGTCTAGAATACTTCTGTTTGGCCCTGAAGTATACTGGATTTCCAAAAATCAATATTTTCATCGTAGATTCACTGATACTCTGAAGATAATAACTCAAATTCTCAACTCAGATTCGCCTAGTTGATTTGTTGAAAAATGTGACATAAATATGCGAAATATTGTTGACATTCGTTGTCATACAACTTAGATGACAGGCGGAAAGGATTATCTTGAAAAAGCAACTGCACTTCAAGTGTAACAATCTGTGGAGTACTTTTCCGCGTGAAATCCACCAAATCTCTGTGTAATAAAGTAAATTGACATGAAGGCTGTCCATTCTTCAGAAAGAGTTTTTAAAAACCTGGAATTTAAAACATTTGATTTGATAAAGTTCACGACTTTCACACATTCATTAAGAAGACTTATCAGTTTACTATGTAGGTCTTCACTGGAAAGATATTGCGTGTGAAAGAGTGACTCCAGATTACAAGTGGCGCCACTTCTTTAACACGTGCTTGAAGACAAATAAAATAGCCTAGTGTAGTCTTTACTGGGTCGGTCGACAGACTAAGACAGGTTCTCTAAGTTTTATTATTTTTATTAAAATGCTCATCAGTAGCAAGATTAAATAAATCAGCTCATTTCTTTGTTTCTGGCAGCGGGTAACAAGGTAAAAGATTTTCTTCACCCTCACCTTCATAAAGATATCTTGCAATTTGCATTACAGCCCTAGAATTACAGCCCATTTAGTAATACTTTTACTTTCATCAAATTGAATAGCATAGAAATGCTGTTTTTTATTTTTGATATCTGTTGTCTGAATGTCTTCAGGCGTAATTCTACGAGATACAGTTGAGTTAGAAACAGGGATAGTGACAGGGATCTTGGCAAACTCATCATAAAACATACAACTAACAGCATCCTCAATACAAGAAAAAGTAAATTTTCTGCGAACGTGTCGTTTTTGCCGAACTTAGCGTTGTAGTTACTTTTCTATATGATGCTTCAACCGCATTTTCTTTCTGTTTTTTAACTTTGTTAACTGTAAGTCTACTTGGAAACCGAGTACACCAATATCTTATATAATAAAATCCGAGAGTAAACAATGTATGTAGCTATGTAGGTAGGTAGGTAAGTTTGTGACCACTGATCTTTTTGCGCGCGACTCTCGATCGCATTGCGCCGAGACGGTTGGTTGCAGACCTACCGAATTTTGCATACGGCTTCACTGGGACAGATCCTAACATGCCTCGGAGCGATTTTTTCGAAATTCGAATTGGAAAATGTTTTATTTTATGTTTTGTCCCATTTTAGCGATTTTTCTCGCTTAATACGTAATAACGCCGGTAATTACACTCGCAAGAAAACGAAATTTACATCATCGGATAGAAGAGAAAATTTTCTTTTAAAAATTGTTTGTTCGGACTGTGTAACATAATTTTCAGATTTTTGGGAATTTTTCAAATAAAATTAAATTTGACGCTGACTTTCGTAAAATATTTTTTAAATTGCTGCATCTTGAATTCTATCCGTCATAACTTTTTTATATTTTGTCAAATGACGGAGCATACATTTCGCCCTCTTTTAAAAGAAAAACCAGAGAAAAATATAAATTAGATTTTTTACGAATTTTTAAGTAAAGAATTATTTTTATTTCAATACCAGCAGCTTAAAATTTTCGGTATGATATCTTGCGTTTTGGTTGTCTTCGAGACAGTAACAATTATTAAAATTGCCAGTTGAAAAAAAAATAAATATACTTTAAAATAACTGAGTTTTCGCATGTGAAAAGTGCGTGATTTTGATGTCATAAGTTTAAAACCTCTTTCGAAACTCAATCAGAATAACGGACTCACAAGCAAAACATACGCCAGGCATGAAATAATTCTATATTTTACTTTACGTTGCCAGATAAATAATTGAATGCTGTTTTTTCACCAGTGAATTATCCAGCATTATTTTCGATTGAGATTTTAAACGGGTCACGTTTTCGAATAGCAGGAAATATATTGCGGTATTAAACAGGGCCTGATTATGATCAACAGGGGGCCCCGGGCATTGATGAATTTTGGGGGCCCCCATGCGCCGCCCCATAAGTTTTGTAATTTATGAATTACAAAAAAATTCATAATTTTTTTTTTGTAAAAATAGAACAACATTTGAATTTGAACAACATTTCGAGCTGGAGGCCCCTGGGCAATGTCCCGATTTGCCCATGATATAATAGGGCCCTGGTGCTAAATACACCAATCTGACAAGAATTATGCGTAAAAATTTATGGAGAGCTGATTTAGTGGCAACCATAAACTGAAATGATTATCATTTATGCTGATGCGTAAATTGCAAAGAATCACCAAAGATTCAGCGTTTCTGATGTACATCAGCCTACATTCTTGGCGAATATCTAAACCGTTTCTTTAAATTAAGCATTAACGGTTGCAAAACGACAGTATATTGTATTGGTATCAGTAAAAGATAGTATAATTAATAGTAAGTAGATATGATAAGGCAATATTGATCAAACCACAATATACCGCATTAATAAATATTTTGTGAACCTAAGTCTTCTATTCATTTTTCAACAGCCGTATTACATCACAGCTAACAAAACATTAAGTAATTCTACGTCGCGTTAATATATCCCGCGGTAGTTTCAACAGAAAAAACAGTAACAGAACTTTCTTTTTTCTTGAATATTCTGTTTTGTCACAAGTAGTTTTGATCACATTTTAGGAAAATGTTTTTCTCTTGCCTTGCAAAGAGCGGGTACACAGCTATTTAATTATAAAATAAAACGGTTCTCCACTTCATGTAGTATCTAAGGTGTTAATGGCATAACTTAAATCTAAAAAAGAATATGATGCAGAAATGAGACATTTTGAAAATTAGGAATTTTCACTGAAAACCGTCACGCTTTTCTTTTCTGATCGTGAATGACACCGACATAGTTTTTTGCGTCATAATATTAACAATGGTCACAGGTCAGTACTTATACTAACTTTACGAATAACTAATGAGTAACTTTACGCCAAGAGTCAAATCATTTTGCTTATTTTAAGATTCCAAATCACTGGAATCAATTCGAACTATACATATAAGAAAAAGTTTCGTTCCCTACCGTGCGGAGAACGGGTACGCAGCTAGTAACGATATAAAGTGCGCACACTGACACGTGATAATAATAAAATAACATTACCACACTGACCTTCATGGAAAGCAATTCGTATTCAAAATCCATTTATAGCAAAACATTTATACTCCTGGGGGAACTTTTGTTTAGTTAAATGTACTAATAATGGTGCACAACGTACTTTCGTAATGGTGCACAGCGATAAATTATTTTTCGTTGTGCCCCATTACACATTTCCTTTCCACGAAATCGCTAGAGATCCAGTGCCCTCAAGGGTTCGCGTACCACATGTTCAGCACCACTGTGCTATAATGAAATTTCGCAAAAATCAGACGCAGTTAATATAAAGCAAAATAAACCTTACATGTGACTTTGGTTTGTTTCTTTGCTTCCAATGGCGGTCACTTTTATCTAGGACTTCGCCACTGCTAAGACCGGAATCGTTGGTCATTTTATTTGAGAGTTTCTACATTTCGACCAATGTTGCACCCTATGAATGAACTGACAATTTCATTATCCAACTTAAGCTGGGAACTGAAGCCCTGCCCATGGTCTCATGCAACCATCATGCAATCTGAATCTGCAGGTTTGCTGTTTTGCAATCAAATTTGTGTTGTATTGTTATAATTTTGTGAAATATGATACGTATAAATTTAACATAAGAATTTCAATGGAAAATATCACCGATTGCATCATGTATTCTAAAAATAAAATTTAAAATTCATTTATCGCATTAATAAAAATACATTCCATGTTACTTATACTTAAAGTAACTATTTTACGATTACACACCTCTTTAAAAAGGGTTAATGATTACAAACATGCATCTCATATGTTTACAAGGACGCGTCAAACTTAATCCGAAGAAAAGAGAGAGCAGTCCAAAATAATAGATCTTCAGCATATTTACCCGGAGTCGGCATGATTGATGTTCTACTCTTTAAGGTTTAGAGTGAGTTATTTACCCTAGAAAGAACTACATTGTTGAAATATTTTTGGAGTTACTTTGACCTAGGTAATATACAGTATGTTTTATTTAATATGTCTGAAAGGTTCAAATGAGAAAGCTACACTGACGCAGTCAATTTATTTTATATTTTTTATTCAAATATGATAATGGGTGTTAAAAACACGTGTATAAAAATGCTAACTTTAGCAATTTTAGTAAAAACTTCTTAATTTTATCACTGTTTTCCTTTTAGTTAAGTGTCTATTGCTACAAAACATTTACGATATGTTTATCGTTAATAGCATAACTTTTAAAGCACAAATACGATCTCTCAATTTAACGAGTATAAAAAGCTTAGTTTCACGATTTTCTATTTTATTTCATTTTCAATTTCTTATCTATTAAGTATGAGAACAATGTATTTTCTTAGTCTGTGGTGATATTTTCTGCTAAGTGAAAAGTAATTTGCTTCGACAGAAATTTATATTAAATTAGAATAGTTTGTATTTCTTATTCCCTGTTTGTTATTTCTTAATTTAACAGAAATATGATGACATATCAGTTTAATATTTAGTCTCTAGATGCTTTTTACAAATATTATTTTTTCCTAGAAGAAAAACGAGAACTTTAAGAACTTTATACGAGAAAACAAAATAGTTAAAATAAAGCACGTTTAATCCAAAATATTGATCGGGGTTTTCAATAAACAAATCAGGATATACTTGCAACAAGTCTGCATATTGTGCAGGTATAAGATAATGAGCATCCGTAGATTTTTTTGGTATAAAAAAATTTCACATTTTAAGGTTACATTCTGTTACTATAAAATTGCTTATAACAGTAAGTTTTGTGACCTGAAAACTGCTGCTATGAAAGGGAGTAAAGAAACCCCCTTAATATTTTATAAATTAAAAAAATTATTAAAAGTAATTATGAAATCATTCAAGAAAAAGGAACAATGCATGCAAAATATTTGTTTAAAAAACACTTAAAAGTAGTAATCGTGAATTATTTAAGCATATAATGTTATTACTTTTATTAACTGCGGTTGTAACTGTCTGAAATGTATCAGGTTTTCTGTTCCTATAGCGGCAGATACATCTAGGGGTAAATTTTCTCCCCCAATTCTGAGAAAGGTATTGAAAACTGTGCAGGGGAAGCTGGTAAATATGAGCTATAAGAATTTGAAGAATTGTAAAATCTAGTGTATAAATATATATTATGCACCCTGTAATTAGCATTGAAGGGATCTGTAAAGTGAACAAACGTAATGTCCTTGGTTTTAATGTAAATGATATTTTAACATGCATTGGTTTCTAAATCAATATCTCTAAATCGTTTTCTGATGTACATTTCTTGGAGCAGCATTTGAGTGTCTAAAAAAGCATTTCCCCTATGATAGTTCATATATCGAACAGAAACCGTTTCTCTATGTTCAGGTAAATGATTCTTTTGAGAACGGCAGTTCGTAAAGCTTTCAGGAAAGAGGAAGCTTTACGGCTTTTTCAAAAATTACTTGTATTACTGAAGTGTCAGAAACATTTGGAACATACTTTTTAATATCATGTGAACTTAACTATATGTGAAAGAGCAAAATTTTACATGTATTGAAATTTCATCTATCTTATAGAATTAAACTTATTTCAAAGTTTCTGTACAAAAAACTTAAATCATTTTTAAAAAGCGTAAGACCAAAACGTTCAAGGTTTTCAGTCTAGTGCAATTCATAATGTTTCTAATAACAGTTAAGAGGTAATGACAGTATTATATTTCATTCTTAAAGTGACAAATCCTTGTCGAAGAATTATCTTTTTGAGTATATATGTAAGACCAATTGTTTTGTGAGATTCGTATTACAAGTCATGGAATTCCGTCAGCTTTCCTGCTCTTTAATTTGCACACTAGCAGCGTATTGTCACCATTAATCATAACTTGAATTCTACTGAAGTAAAAATTACAGTAATCATTCTAATGAAACAAGCTAACACTATGTTTTCTTTTGAGAGACATTCCAAGAAGAAATCCTATATAGAGAGAGAGAATGGCGCAAAGACTATAATTCGAAAACTCCAATGAAGTAGGATGTTTTCCTTATTATTGTTATTATTATTATTGTGAAGAATATTCTTTTTTTGCAGAATGATTATAGACAGAGAGGCAGACAAATTTTTAAGTAAAGAAATTAGGCGCATTTTTAACGTTATTGGCTACACTATTGTTTATAATGGCACGGGTCATGGGTTAGTGATATTGAATTGGTTACCCTATCTATACCGAAATATGGCGTATTACACTCTTACAACAAATAATAAATTTTAACTTTTTTGTGGATTTCTGAAACGCACTCTAGTTTTCATTGGTTTACAATGGAATCATAAATGTTAAGAATGATTTTGAATTTTCTTCTGAAGAGCAGAATATTTTATTATCCTGAAACTTCCTTTAAAAGTAAACATGATTTAATATCTTTACACAGTCCTTGTTAAAATTTGTTTTGCAGTTCAGAAACAAATGTTTATTATTCATTACATTCACAGTTAATCAATGCAATCTCAGCTTGAAGAAGATAATGTTTGCAGGTATGTTAAATAATTCATTTAAGAAGTGAGTTTTTCGGCCAGGGTCACTTCCAAAATACGATAATTTCGAGCACAAGAATTAAGTTATGCAAAATATAATATTTTTATGACCGTTAATTGCTTTTACAGAAGAAATTTATCGAACATCTAATCTGCAATTACGCTTCTAATTCCATGCAATAGTAATCAATTAAATGCAAGTTAATGTATAATGTCACACATTAAAACATCAATAATACATTTTTAAATGTCACAACTTTAATAAGTTTTTTAAAAGTTTATTATGCTAAAATTATGGCTTTGCTCAAAAATATACATATTCAGTGTTTACATAATTCGAATGTAGCTTGTGAGCGGTTTTGAAAAGCTGCCAA
>JAWZYV010001709.1:0-16779 GCA_038373885.1 Cheiracanthium punctorium | reverse complement strand
ATTATGCTAACAGTGGCTCTTTGCAAGACCCGAAAAAAATCAGTGGGTCTGGCTATCGCTTTAGGGGGCCCCCTGGAAAATATGCCTCCGCTGTAGGGGCCTCTCGAAAACATGCTACCGCTACTCGAATAAAACGGGTTTTCCCTAGTTAATTCGGGTTTTGCCTAGCGCTGTCAGTCAGAACGCGTTTTGCCTAGTTAATTCGGGTTTTCCCTAACGCACTCAGAACGCGTTTTTCCTAGTTAATTCGGGTTTTGACTGATTTCGGGTTTTAACTGCAATGGCTATCTATCTGCATTCATTTAAAAGAGAACAGGGATTGATTATAGCTCATAACTCATCAATATTTTTGAGTTACTGTTACTTTGAGTTACTATAATCTCGTGTAAAATACCAGAGCTCAATATTCTTTTTTTAACAAGAATACATTCTATTGCAAATTGAGATGAAACAATGATATGTATCGTAATTTGTTTTTGTTGAACGATTTTGCCAGTCGTGGCTTAGTGGTCAACGCGTGATCGTTTGAACCTGTCATTGTGGGTTCGAGCCCCGAATATAACTTTTCTTCTAGTAGTGTGTATTAATTTTGCTATATATTTGGTGCTTGAGGAAACACCGCTAAAATGGTGAATCTCAGAACTACATTTTTCAAAATACCGGTTGCAAACTGGCACCGCAATTTCGGTGAAACGTTCAACTATATTTTTAAAAGTGCATAGTAGATGGCACTGCTGAGAAATTGCTTTCCGTCTGAAGAATGGTACTGTCAGAGTCACAAGGTTTCGTTCCGACGTCCAAGAGAAGAAGAAACCAGGTATATGCAAATGTACGCCCGAGAGATGGCGTGGCTGTATATAAGGACGTTTAAACTTCATGTGTTGTTCGGTTCAGTGCAACAGAACGGTTGCCGTTGTGTACCTGTATATTGTTCATTAAAATATGTTCTTTTTAGTTTAAAGCAGTTGACTGGTGTCGCTTTATTTAACAACCACTGCGTCAAGTGGTTATGGGCCCAGGTGCCCTGTTAACTGTAAAAGATTTAATTTAAAAGAATAAAAAGTGAAAAGTTTAAAGAATGACTGATATCACGTCAGACTATTTAAAGTTCCCGGTCCTAAAGTTTGATGGGACGAATTATCGTCGATGGTCATCAAATATGCGTGCAGCGTTAATGGGAGTTGGAGCCTGGCGGATTGTCACCGGTGAAATTCCTGCAGCTGACGACGGGCTAAGATCTACAGGTCTCGCTGACGGAAAGGATGGAAGTTCAAGCACCGGTATCGACAGCAAGGAGCGCGACCTTTACTTACGTCTCAACGAGAAGGGTTTTGCTCTCATTTACGGCAGTTTAGAAGAAAGGTATCAACTTCTACTGGATGATGTAAGTTCCTGTAAAATTGCCTGGAAGATCATGAAGGACAATTTCGATATGGACAGTCGTGCTAAACTAGTAAGACTTTTAGATAAATTTTTTTGCATAAAGTTTGATTCAGATAATGAAACTATTGGTATGTTTATTGAAAGAGTAAAGCAAGCAGCGTCCAGGTGTAATGAAAGTAAACACAAGTTAGACGATTTGTATATAAGTTTTCAATTAATTAGAAATTTACCAGATGAATATAATGGTGTTGTTCAGAATTTGTATACTGTAAAAGATGAGGAATTTACTGTCGAAAAAATTACAGAAGCATTACTTTTAGAGAACAGTCGTTTAAGTTTAACGCAATACGATAAAGTGAAAAGTGAAAATATGAATGTACTTTTAACTAAGCGGAAAAAGTGTGACGATAGTCGTAAATTACAAAATTTGGTAGGGAAACGGAATTCCGCTAAAATTGGCCCTTGTTTTTCTTGCCACGAATTCGGACATTTAAAATTCAATTGTAAAGTAAAACCTAAGTTTCGTAAACAAGATCAAAAATTTAAAGATGGGTCGTGCAATATAACTGAAGCACATTTCGGGAATAATGTTGGTATTGCATCAAATATTGCTACTCCCTCCCCTTCTTCATTTAATTCACCATTCACTTTTACTTTAGATACAGGTACAACAAATCATTTTACAAACGACCGAACACGTTTAATGAACTTTAAAGTAATAGAAAATCAAAGTTTATCTGTAGCTATTCGGAATGGAAGCGCGCCTATTAAAGGAATAGGGAATATGAAGTTTAAGGTAAATTGCGATGGTCAGTTCAATGTCGTAACTTTATATAATGTACTTTATGCTCCTGATTTAAAAAGAAATCTCCTTTCAGGAATAAGGCTTGATAAGTGCGGTTATAAAACTATTTGCGGTAGAGGTAGAGCCGATGCATTCTTTCCTGATGGGGTTAAGTGGATTTCATTTAAATTATCTGATCAATTTTATGAAGTAAATGTGATTTGGGATAGCGAATTAGAAAAAGTAATTAAGTGTGATGAAAAAGTCGAAGTGGAAAATGTTAGCGTAAGCCAGACATCTCACGATGAAATTTGGACATGGCATCGTAGATTAGCACATTGTAATTTTAAAAAGCTATCAGATATGTCTAGACATCGAGCCGTACGTGATTTACCGAAAATTCCCCCTTCTAAAGAAATTTGCAATATTTGTCAGGAAGCTAAATCAAAGCGGGCATCTTTTCCTGAATTGGAAAGAACGCGAATAGACTGTCAATTGCAACGAGTACATATGGATGTATGGGGGACCTTCCCCTGTTAAAACCAAAAGTGGATTTAAATATTTTGTTTCCATGATTGATGAGTACTCCGGTAGAGTTTGGATTTATCCTCTGAAACAAAAATCAGATGTATTTGAAAAGTTTAAATTATTTTTAACGATGGCTGAAAAGCAAACGGAAAGGGAGTTGAAAAGTATTAGAACAGATAATGGTTTAGAGTTTTGTCATGATAATTTTACGCAATTCTTAATGTCTCGCGGAATAAAACATGAGAGGACTGTTATATATACACCAGAAATGGGTGGTATAGCTGAGCGATTTAATGGTTATGCATTTGATGCAGTAAGGGCACTACTATTAGAATCAAAACTCAAGAAAACATTTTGGCTTGAAGCCTTGTTTACCTACATTCATGTTAGTAATCGTTGTACTGTAGGGAAGAAATGTAAAAGTCCCTTAGAGCTTTGGTATGGCTCAAAACCCTCGGTGAAACATTTACGAGTATTTGGCTGTTTAGCATACGCACATTTACCGAAGCAAAAGCGTGATAAACTGTCTGCAAGATCAATCCTGGGTATTATGATAGGGTATGCAATTAACACAAGAGGTTATAGAATCTACATCCCCTCCACTCAAAAGGTAATTGAAACGGTTCCTGTAAAATTCGATGAAACGAAGATGGCTATGGATGTTTTGGGAGAATTAAATAACACACCTACACAAATTGAAACGTTCCCTCATGAAAAGAATTTAACAATAGCAATTCCAATAATAGATCCAGAAAATACGTTAAATTTTAATTCAAAAGAGTTAGACGAACCTCTTGACTGGAAACGTGAAATTAAAACAAATAAATGGGGACGTACATATGTTTATTACTACCCAAAATTTCCAGACAAGTCAATTCGTCTTAGAAGTTTAAATGATGTTAAAAAATATTGTTCAGAAAACGGAGTTGTATTTAAACCTGAAAATTTTAACTTTTCTAGTAAGCCCTCCCCTCAAGAAAAAGAAGAGGAGGGAGATCAAACTGATAGTGACACTATGGATTCATTTTCAGAAACCGAAATAAATTTAGTTAAAATTCCATGTAATTACGAAGAATCTCAACAATTGCCCGAGAAACAAAAATGGTTTGAGGCAATGCAAAATGAATTAAAAACTTTACAAGATAGAGATGCTTATAGCATAGTTCCCAAACCAAGTGGAATTAAAGTATTGGGAAGTAAATGGGTATATACGTTGAAAAAAGATTTTGAGGGAAAAATTAAACGTTTCAAAGCCCGTTTAGTAGCTCAGGGATATCGGCAGATTGAAGGTATTGATTATAAAGAAGTATTTTCTCCCGTTGTAAATTTTACCTTAGTAAGGTTATTTATGTCAATTCTTGTTGTTCGAAAATCATGGATTTCACGACATTTAGATATAAAGAATGCATATTTATATAGTACATTAAATGAAGAGGTGTATATAAATCAACCACCAGGTTTTCAAAATAAAATGTTTCCTAATCATGTATTTAAATTGAAAAAGGCTTTATATGGCCTGCATCAGTCTGGTAAAGAATGGTTCATAAAACTAGACAAAACTTTCCTGGAATTAGGATTTCAAAAGTCAGAAAATTGTAACAGTGTGTATCAATTTAAATGGATTGTTCTTATACTTGTATATGTTGATGATTTTGCTGTATTTGCTAAAAATGAGGACATTATGCAAAAAGTATTTGAGTTGATTAAATTAAAGTTTGAATTTAAAAATTTAGGTATAATTTCAACATTTTTAGGTGTTCAGTTTGAATATCTTAATGGTGATTTAATTATGCACCAGAAAACCTATATATCAAAATTGAAAGAAACCTATCCGGACATTCCAGATAATAAAGTTGAAGTACCTATGAGTTCTGGGGTAGTTATTAAAAAGTCCGGAGAAGATGAGGGTATTTCTGAAAATCCGTATAGAAATTTAATCGGATCCCTCCTCTTTTTGGCAAGTAGGACAAGACCAGATATAAGTTTTCCAGTTATTTTACTGTCCCAATATTCTAGTAAACCAACAGAGACTCACTGGAGATTATTGTGTCAAGTACTTCAATATGTAATAGGAACTATCGATTACTGTATAAATTTAAGTAAATGTACAAATTGTATTATGATAATTGCATTTTCCGATGCTGGCATCCGATAGGGATGATAGAAAATCAATAAGTGGTTACATTGTTTTAATTGGGAATGTTCCAATCTCATGGAAAACGTGTAAACAAAAATGTGTCGCACTTTCCAGCATGGAAGCTGAAGTTATTGCCCTTTCGGAGACTGTAAAAGAAATTATTTGGTTGACTAAAATACTCGAAAGTTGTTCAAATTTAAATTTACCTCAGTCTTTACCGAAAGTTTATTGCGATAATCAAAGTGCCATACATTTTTCTAAAAATTGTAATGATAGTCAAAGAACTAAACATATTGATACAAGGTATTTTTATATAAAGGAACTGTTGGAAATGAAAAAATTTAATTTATTGTATGTATCTGGTAATCAAAATTTAGCAGACATATTGACAAAAGCTTTGCCATATGAAAAGTTTAATTTTTATTGTAATTGGATGATGGATTCAAGTTTCTTCGACCGTCGGTACGATGGGGCCGGATTGTCAGAGTCACAAGGTTTCGTTCCGACGTCCAAGTGAAGAAACCAGGTAAATGCAAATGTACGCCCGAGAGATGGCGTGGCTGTATATATGGACGTTTAAACTTCATGTGTTGTTCGGTTCAGTGCAACAGAACTGTTGCCGTTGTGTACCTGTATATTATTCATTAAAATATGTTCTTTTTAGTTTAAAGCAGTTGACTGGTGTCGCTTTATTTAACAACCACTGCGTCAGGTACCAACACAAGTCAAGAGTGTGGGCTTGAGTAATGGCTATGAGTAATTTCAGACGTAAATAAAAGGATAGTTAAAATGGATATTAACTCAAGATTGAACAAACAGTACCATGGACATTAACTCAATTGTATTAACGCTCATTAATTTTACTGTGAACATTAACCCAATTGTATTAATGTCCATTCATTTTACCAGGTACATCAACCCAATTGTATTAATGTTCATTCATTTTACCAAGGACATTAACTCAATTGCATTAATGTTCATTCATTTTACCATGGACATTAACTCAACATTGATCAGATACACTCTTGGTAATCCGGTTCTTGGCAAGTCCGGCAAGTTCAATAATTCGATGCTCTTTTGAAACACATATAATATGGTATTCCGATCCGTAACTTTTTGAAAAAAAACGGAATCAAATAATCTGGTTTTTGGGTCAAAATGACCCATTCCGCGGTTCTAGTGTTTATCTTTAATATATGTGTACCATATTTAATTTCGAAAAAAAAAGTAGTTCAAAGAACCGCTCAAGTTCGCTAGGCGGCGCTTTGCATAGAAAACGCCGAAATGATGAAAATGGCTAATGCGAAATATAAAAACAATTTTAAGGTATCGACTACGTTCGGAGAAGACTTTCTTAAAATAACTAATATGTAACATTCTAAATTTTTTTTTTTTTTTGGGTATGCTTCAAGAAAAGCTTAACAATTTAAATCAGATTTATATTTATTTTTTTAATTGAAATTTATTGAAATATTTAATGAAAATTTCATCATTGGGAAAAACGGCTACGAAAAATGTTTTTCAAAATAATCATATGCGGCTTTGCATGTGTACTCATATAATTGTTGGTAATGTAACAGACCTCCGGTTAAGTTGTACTTACAAAACTTTCGGATGTATGATCAGTTTAGCGTAGTGAATAAGCAAAATTAATTCTAATTAGAATTAATTTTCAAAATTAATTCTATTTTCTGGAATAAAAAAGCTGCAAAACAAATTAAAATAGATCTACATCAAAACCGGAGATCCATTTAACTCGCATAGGTCCAAAAAATATGCATGCTAAGCTAAATCATTTATAGTTCATTAGTTCTTGAGAAATCATGTTTTTAGTGCGGTTAACAGCGAAAAAATTCGGTTTTTAATAAAAACATTTAAAATTTTGAGTTAATTCTTACTTTACGATGCTTCCTGGCGCGTTTTCATAAATTGCCAATTTGGCACTTTGTCCCGTCTTGTCTCAGAAAACAAATAAAAATCTGCAAGGTTACCACATTAAACTTTTTATCGCCTCGTTGGTTTAGAAGCACCGTAAACTAGGAATCAACCAAATTTTGATAACCGCCCTAATAACACAACCGTCCCCTGTGACTGAAATGCGACCACACAATACTGTCACAATAGAGTTACAAACAGTCGCCACACAGTCCCTATGTCCTCTCGTTGTTTATTCACAATGCGACCCTTCAGAGAAGTCGCTTTGGGACAGTTTTGCGACATCGAAAAAATTCGGGGAAAAAGAGTTACCGAGAACAATTAGATGGCAGCACCAAACTCTCAGGCAAGGAAAAGCTGAGAACCAGTATCGAACCCTCGACGTACTGGTTCATAGACCAGCACGTTACCTCAGCGCTGTGATTATCTTGCTGGGGATGCTATAAAAATAAACTGATTGCTGCTGAAGTTCTGGCATGGCTTGCTTTGGAAATTTAAAAATTTTCTCTAGTATTTTATAAATGGAGGAAAAATACCATAATTAATAAATATAAATTTAAAATCTTGGAAATCTTTTTTTTTTTTTTTTTCGCATAAATTATTTTCAGGAAATAATGTGCTGGTTTATTTAAGTATTCATCCGAAAAAACTATGTATTGAAATTTTTTATTCGGTTATGAAATAAATTTGTAATGTGCGACATGTGGGGTTTGATATATATTAAGAAATGAGGGGATAAGATTTATATTTTTGCTATATTTTGCCTAAAAGGGATTTCATATAAAAATAAAATTAATTGGAAAAACATGCTTTAGATAAAATAAAGTATTTTTGACTTAGACTCATAGTTTTACCTTAAATTTTTCCTAGCGGAACTTTCAAACATACAAGGACACGCATTTAAAGGGGGGGGGGGGGGGAGGATCCCGGGCCCCATCCGAAAACTTAAAGCAATTATTAAAAAAATAGCAATTTTGAGACATTTGTATTTACTCTAGTAACAATACCGGAAAATAATAATACCGGATAGTCCCCCACACATCCGAAATTTAAACCTACATGCGCTATCGAAACATATATGCCATGGGGATATGAAAGAAATTGTTAATTTTACTCACAGATACTTAGTTTTCACCATTGTGATTAGAACTCTCAACTCTAATATTTTTAAGAATAATATATTTTTATAAATAATATTGTCTTGTTTAAACGAAATAATTTAAAATTTAATAAATAATAAACTAAATTCCATTACTTCATAACTGAGAGATTTTATTGAATTACTATTGTTGCGGAATTACTCTGCTACTCCTTGGGTTCGTCGTTCTAAAGTCCTGTTGGTGTAAAAAGTTCAAGTAAAAAGTCACTTGTCAGGATGGAACACAAACTTTATTGCTTCTAGATCTTCGTAGTACAATCAGCTGTACACAATTCACAAGCACAATCTAGCAATAACGTGCTTTTAACAATCCGCTTGGATCAGAAGCTCTCACAAATGCTGTATTTCTCACACCAAAATAAGTCACTTTCACAGGCAAAAATTCCGTAGAAATATTCAAGGGATATAGTACACAATCCCTTAAGACACAGCAATGAAAAATTTACACACAGCACTTTGAAAACAGCTTCACAAAACAAGCTAAAACACAGCTTCTATAGCACTATCAATTCACACAAAACGTACCGAGAGCTATTCACACATCGAGCGTTCAGCTCGCACTGACTGCTCGGGGCGATGCGCGCTTCTATAAATAGCCGACGCAGGAGGTACAAGAGGTTTCCAGAAAAGTCAATTTCTCGAGGGTTCTACATAAAGCGTGAATTTTGATTACGTCATAGAAGAGAAATGTTAGGTTATTATGCGTTTTTAATGCAGGAAAAACAACTTCCAGGCCCCATTGGGAAAATCGCGCCAAATGACCAAAAAGTCGCCAAGCTTGGCGACTTTTGGCGAAATATCGCCAAATTTGGCGCCAAAAATAAGTCCTCAAAAGTGAAGAGATCTAAGCTCTAGGACTAATATTTCTCGAGATTTCTAGAAGCCCATAGAAAAACATATGGGAAAGCGAAACCTCCGTATCTCCGGTTCTAATTGGCCGATTTTGATGCAACAAAAAGCAAAATTTATCTATTTGAAGCGTAGAATACGAATTTTAAACCATTTTCAGCCCCAGAGCAGCGGGTTGCCCCGAAAATTCGTAACATTGCCCCCTTCCCAAGGACTGCACGTCCCGGGCAGTACAATCCCTAGTTAGGAGGTCACACAGGTACCTACACTGTATAACACTTAACAAGATCTTAAGAACATAATTCAAGCAAGTAATCAATAGCACAATAAGCAAATACACATTAATAAATAAATAATCATCATAATAATTACACTGTAATAAGTAATCAATGTAATAACAAATACACATTAATAAAATCCAATATATTACAAATATGTACACTAAACATGGCGTAAGTAGTGAGAGAAAAAAGAGAGTTGAAGAAAGAGGAAGAGAAGAGAAAGACAGGAAAGGAATGAGAGATGAAAGAAAAGAGGAATTACGCCATAGTGACCATAGTCTGAGCTAATTACAACCGCGGTAGATGGCTAGCCGATCGTAATGTACAACTCTTGGCTTCGAGTTTGGTGACTTACGAATCCGTACGATGACGTCATTCAGCCGGTTTAGGACTGTGTAAGGACCGTCCCACGGCGATTGCAGCTTGGGAGACAGGCCTTTCCGTCGAGTAGGATTCCATAGCCAAACTTTGTCACCTGCGTTGAACTCGTGTCCCGTAGCCTTCGTGTCGTAGCGAGTCTTCATCTTTTCCGTGTTCAGATTGATCCGCTCCCGAGCAAAATGATGTACATCTTCAAACCGTGCCCGAAGGTTTTCCACGTACTCCTCTGGCGATGAAGGCGCATCTGGAGGGCGGCCCGAACACTAGATCGGCGGGAAGACGAAGATCTCTGCCGAACAGCATCTGGGAAGGTGTGAAGCCGGTAGTCTCATGGACGGCACTCCTATAGGCCAGCAGGAACAGGGGGAGTTTCTTGTCCCAGTCCTCTTGATTCCTAGATACCAGGAGCGAGAGGTTGTTCAAAATTGTACGATTGAACCTCTCCACCATGCCGTCGGATTGTGGGTGTAAAGGCGTAGTCTGGGTTTTGTCCATTCCGAGAAGTTGGCATAGTCCTTTAAAGACTGCAGAGGTAAAGTTCGTTCCTTGGTCGGAATGAAGTTGCAGAGGGGTTCCATATCTGGAAATCCATTCTTGCACCAGTACCTCTGCTACGGTCGTCGCTTCTTGATCGGGAATAGGAAACGCTTCGGGCCATTTAGAAAAGTAGTCAATGACAACTAGGATGTATTTGTTGCCATCCGAAGTTCGCGGAAGAGGTCCCAGGATGTCGAGGGCAATCCTCTCAAAAGGCGCTCCTACATTATAACGATGTAGTCTTCCACGGCTTCGTTTCTTCGGGCCTTTACGGGCGGCACAGGCGTCACAAGCTTGACACCACTTTTCGACGTCGCCTCGAGCCCTAACCCAGTAGAAGCGCTCGCGAACTTTCTGCAGGGTCTTCATTACGCCAAAATGGCCCCAGTTAAGCCATTATGAAGTTCTTCTAGAACCTTCGGAATCCTCGAGCGAGGGAGTACCAACTGCCATCGGAGCATCTTGCCGTCGTCCGACTCCCATTTACGATACAGGACTCCATTTCTCAGGCGAAGCGAATCCCATAAAGCCCAGTACTGTTTTGTTGCCGGACTGTAAGATGATATTTCTTGCCAACTGGGCTTAGCGCTGGATTTTTCCATAAATTCCACAATAGGTTTGATGTCGCTGTCTGTTAATTGGTCCGCCCGAACATTTTCGTCACTCCAGGGATCTTGAGATGATGCCGATGATGTAACTTGGCGGACAGCGGGATGTTTCAGATGGTAATTTTTCTCTGCCCTGGAGCAATAGCGACAACTGTCTATGCAGGGCCTTCTCGACAAAGCATCTGCATTTCCATGAGATGACCCTTTCCGATGACGTATCTCGATGTCATATTCTTGTAGTCGCTGTATCCACCTGGCTATTTGGCCCTCCGGATTCTTGAAATTTAGAAGCCAGGTTAAAGAGGCATGGTCCGTTCGGAGCAGGAACTTTCGGCCGTACAGGTAATGATGGAAGTGCTCCACGGCCTTAATGATAGCAAGGAGTTCCTTTCTCGTAACACAATAGTTACGTTCTGCCTTTGAAAGGCATTTGCTCCAGTAAGCAATGACGTGTTCTTGGCCATCTATCTCCTGGGACAAAACTGCTCCGACACTCTCCTTACTTGCGTCTGTGTCCAGGATAAATGGCTTGTCAGGGTGAGGATACGACAAGATCGGCGAAGATGTTAAAGCCGTCTTCAGTTCGTTGAATGCGTCCTCACATTCCTCAGTCCATAGAAATTTCTGTCCAGTCTCGGTCAATTTGTGAAGAGGTCTCGCAATTTGAGAAAAGCCCTTCACGAATTTTCGATAGTAAGTACACAGACCGAGAAAAACTTCTTAAGTCGTGGATATTCTCGGGACGACTCCAGTTCTGGACTGCGGACGTCTTTTTCGGGATCGGTTCGGACTCCGTGGGCGGATATTATGTGCCCGAGGTAACGTACTTCCCGACGAAACAAATTACACTTCGATGGACTTAGTTTCAAGTTTGCCTCTTTTAATTTCTGTAGTACCTTTCGAATGTTCTCGAGATGCTCTTCGAAAGTCCTTCCGACGATGATGATATCGTCCAAATAAACGAGACATGCTTCGTAGGAAAGTCCTCTCAACACTGTCTCCATTAGACGCTCGAATGTAGCCGGTGCGTTGCAGAGTCCAAAAGGCATAACTTTGAACTGCCACAATCCTTGTCCCGTGGTGAACGCAGTCTTTTCACGGTCATCGGGATGGATTTCTACTTGCCAGTAGCCACTCTTGAGATCCAGAGTGGAGAACCATTCGTTTCCCGATAAAGTGTCCAATGTGTCGTCTATCCTGGGAAGAGGGTAGCTGTCTTTCTTGGTAATGTCATTCAGACGTCTATAGTCAACACAGAACCGGGTGGAACCATCTTTCTTTCGGACCAAAACAATCGGCGAGGCCCACGGACTAGTCGATGGCTCGATGACGTCATCACGCTGCATCTCCTCTAAAAGTCGGTTCACCTCTTCTTGCTTAGCAAACGGCAGCCGCCTAGGATGTTGCTTGATGGGAGAATGGCTGCTTGTGTCTATTTTATGCTGCGTTAACCTCGTACGGCCAAAGTCACCGGAAGTACGAGAGAAGAGGTCTTCAAATTCAGCTATTACTTTTCTCCGCAGCGCTTCTCTGTTCTGCCGTTAACTCCACGTCTTGTAATAATTCCTTCGTCAGGCACTCGGAAGATTTAGCTGTCGTTTGGCTTGATGTTCTTATTAATGCAGGTAACAGGAGTGCATGTCGCCAACACTTCATTTTTCTTTATCACCTTCGACTTGTCCGTCACATTTACTACTCTAAACTGGAATTTCTGTTCTCGACAAGTCCACAAGTGTTGCTCCCCACCAAGTACTCCTCTGACGGAATCCCTAATGCTTGGGTGTATCGATTAATCCAAAACGGAATTTATTGCTTTCTTTTACTGTTCCCAGAAATTATTGAATCAGTGTCTGGGAGGAAATAGAGTGATATCAGTCTGGGACTATTATTTGCTGAACAGGCAAAACAGTTTCATTTCTAATATCGAACGCAGCTATTTCTTCTGAGTCTGAACGAAGCTCATTATTCTTAAAGTCTCAAGTTAAATTTGCTGTGATTTTAAAAAGTCGAGTCCGAGAATAAAAGAGTCTGTAATATTGGCGACATATACCACATGGTCGTACTCTGGCATTTCTAAACGTGAATTTCTACTTGCGCTTTTACCGCCCACTTCGATCTTGTCTTTGTCACGCTAGTCACCAGTCTGGAGGGTCAGCGAGGGCGGAGTCCAGATAATCTTCAAAATTTAATTTCTTGGCCAGATCCGTCCTTATGATGGTTACGTTCGCTTCCAGTATCAATCACCATGTGGCATGGGGAAACCATATACGCTATCCCAGTACGAATAGTCCATCACTGCGCCCATTCACTGATTGAAATCTGTAAGACTTTCAAACGGGGCTTTTGAATATCCTTCAGCCTCTGTCACTTGAAAGTACGTCTCCTTTTCTGTCTTCCTTCATGGGCTTCTCTGGTGCGTTGATAACTGCGATCTTTACGACGAGAGTTCTTTATGTGCGTCGCAGTATTTTCGTAAATGCCCCTCGCTGTTGCACCTCGCCAACATTTCACTTTTCCTTCCCCTGGCTACTGACTGTTCTTGTCGTTCCACCAGATTTTCCAGGGTCTTTACATTTACTTCTCTAATCTCTCTCATTTCTCCATCCGTAGGCTCTTGGAATGACACAGCTATAACATTATGCCGCTCTTTTCTTACGGCCAGCTGAGCTGCCTCTAGCTTCATGGCGAATACGAGGGCAGACCTGAGATCTTTTAATCCGCCAAGATTCAATGCTTTCTGAATTTCAGAGTCACGAGGCCTTCAATAAAATGTTGTACTGCAACTTCTTCTCGAACATTATCAGGACTAACTGCCATACGGCTAGATGACACAGCCTATCTATGTCGGAAGCCAGCTCTTGGAGGGTCTCGCCAGATCTCTGCATCCTTGACTTAAGTTGGATTCTACTATCATTCTTTCTGGCACTTCTCTCGAATTTCCATCTCCAAGTGCACTTGCGAGGGCGTCAAAATCTCCTATCACTTCGTCGCCCTCCAATAGTTTGCACTACGTTTAATTGCATACTCCGCTAAGGGAAGCGGCCAAGTTGGTCGCTAGCTTCTCGGACTCGCATCCAACCATTGGCTTTGGCCGACGATTAAAATTGGGTCTTGTAGCTTCCCAGGGAGTCTTTCCGTCATAAGTGGTAAGTTTCAACTGCTGGGCGGGCGTGACGACAGTCCTGATGTTTTCCGGTAACTTTCCCAGCTTGACGAGAGAGTCAATTTTTTCCATTTTTCTTCTACATTCTTCTGTATTTCGAAATATATTTCTTTCCAGTTAGTTTCTCCTCAATTTATCTTAAATTCTCCCGCATTCTGCAAAATTCTTGCTGCAATTCACTTACACATTTTCCTTCATCTTTTCTCTCAACTTCTCAATTCTTGTTCATATTCGCTTGAGCTTTCTTCTACGAGCGACACTTCTTTTCTCCCTCTATCTCTTGACTTTCTGCACACTCTTTTTCGAATTCTCTAATCTTTCCAAGCAGTCTCATTTTCTCCAATTCCCAATTCATTCCTTCTTGTCCGGCTTTCAATTTCTTCTATTCTAACTCATCTTCGCTTCATTAGCTTTTCTAGGACTGTCCGGCTTCAATTTTCTTCTTCTAAATCGGTCTGTTCCGGCTTCAATTTTCTTTTCTAAATCGGTCTGTCCTGCTTCATTTTCTTCTCTAAATCGCGCCTTCATCTGTTCTTGTCAGCTTTCACTCGTCTTGTCGGCTTTCATCTCGTCTTGTCCGGCTTTCAATCTGTTCTGTGCGGCATTCATATCGTCATGTCCGGCTTTCATCTCGGCTTTCATTTTTGCTCATATTCATGAGCTTTGAATGTTTCTTCCATTTTTTGTCTAGTCAAAACCATAAACTGGAAAATTAAAGTCTTTATTTAGAACCCCGATTCTGACACCAAATGTTGCGGAATTACTCTGCTACTCCTTGGGGTTCGTCGTTCTAAAGTCCTTGTTGTGTGTGAGAATCAAGTTCATAGGTAATAAAGTCACTTGTCAGGACTGTGCACTCTATACACAAACTTTGTATTGCTGTCTAGATCTTCGTTGTACAATCAGCTGCTACACCAATTCACTAAGCACAATTCTATAGCTAGTAACGTCGCTTTTAACAGTCCGGCTTAGGATCAGAAGCTCTCACGACCATGCTGTATAAATGTTCCCATCACCAGATAGCAAGTCACTTGTCAGCTCAGTGGCCATGAAGTTCCGTCGAAAATATTTCGAGGGAATAGCAAGTACCAGTCCTCTAGGACATCAGCACAAATGAAAAATTTACACACAGCACTTTGAAAACAGCTTCACAAAACAAGCTAAAACACAGCTTCTATAGCACTATCAATTCACACAAACGTACCGAGAGCTATTCACACATCGAGCGTTCAGCTCGCACAGACTGTCGGGGCGACGCGCTCTTCTATAAATAGCCGGCGCAGGAGGTACAAGAGGTTTCCAGAAAAGTCAATTTCTCGAGGGTTCTACATAAAGCGTGAATTTTGATTACGTCATAGAAGAGAAATGTTAGGTTATTATGCGTTTTAGTGCAGGAAAAACAACTTCCAGGCCCCATTGGGAAAATCGCGCCAAATGACCAAAAAGTCGCCAAGCTTGGCGACTTTTGGCGAAATATCGCCAAATTTGGCGCCAAAAATAAGTCCTCAAAAGTGAAGAGATCTAAGCTCTAGGACTAATATTTCTCGAGATTTCTAGAAGCCCATAGAAAAACATATGGGAAAGCGAAACCTCCGTATCTCCGGTTCTAATTGGCCGATTTTGATGCAACAAAAAGCAAAATTTATCTATTTGAAGCGTAGAATACGAATTTTAAACCATTTTCAGCCCCAGAGCAGCGGGTTGCCCCGAAAATTCGTAACACTATTTTCGGATTTATTTATTAAATTTTTCACGAAATAAATTGCCACAAAATATTAGAAAAAATGAGTCTGTTTCCAAAGTCTAAAAAGCGGCCAGTGTGACGTCATTTTGAAGTCCAAAAAAACAGTAGTCACAAAACAGTCACACAGTGACTTCACAGTGGAGTCACTTAGCGACCGTTCACATACTAGTCACATGATGACTTCACAGTGGAGTCACTTAGCGACCGATCACATACTAGTCACATGGTGACTTCATGGCGACGTCACCTGGTGACTGGTCACAAATAAACTTCACAGTGACGACACAGTAGAGTCACATCACTCACAAGTCACAATGTGACTAGTATGTGACAGTCCTGTGACAATTGTGACCCTCTGTGACGTCACAGCGACTCTTTTGTGACCGTCTGTGCTATTAGGGCGTCTCTTACTATATAAATGACCATAACTAGATTTCTACAAACATATAGACTTAAAGTAAAGGCCATTTTAGAATATCTATCTATGTATGGTACTTTACTCTGAGACAGCAAAACAAAAATGTGAATTTTCGCCAAAATTGGCTTTTTCAACGTAGTCGGATACCTTAACATTTATTCAATAGTCTTTGGGCATGTTAAAGTTGCAGAATGCTGTTTGTAGGAGAAATTTAACTATAACCGCGATGTACTATTTATTTGAGTCTCTAAAGAACGTTAACTGATGCGGGACTAGGTGATACTATAGTTTGGGAGATCACTCTGATCTCTGGGTCAGACAAATGACCAGTACATAGAGACGTATCCCTCCAAAGCATGTTTTAACGAAGTTTTGCTGCTAAAACAACGCATCGCAATATCACGCATAATTTCTACAAACAATGAATCCAATAAAATAGTATTTGGAGCTTTACTACATTATTGTAAACAATACCAAGTTACTGTTTCAAAGCTAAAACGGGAGAAGTATATTGTTGTCGATGAGAAAAATTTGCAACAATCAGCAACATCATTTCTATCTAAGCTCTTGGAATAGATGCTTGGATTTCTTCTATAACTGCTCCTTTTCGGTGCTTGAAACTGTATTTTCCATACTTTTTAAGCATTTGAATTAAGTGGTTTGATTATTTTGGTGCAAAATGTTTTTTGTACCGTTGGTTTTGGTGCTACTATCAGAAATTTTATCTGATGGCAGTGCTGTAGTATTTTCGGCTTTCTTCTTGGCTGCTTTTTTTATATGCGAGGCGTGGCGACAGTATATCATTCCTTGCACCAGATCCGGATCTCACTGTCTCACAGTGTGAGCCGGACTCTGATGACGAGGACTTTACG
>JAWZYV010001708.1:0-17451 GCA_038373885.1 Cheiracanthium punctorium | reverse complement strand
ACATTTGATACGAAACTTTAAAATATAAAAAAAAATAACAAATGTATGAGAAAAAAACACTATCAATGAAAATAATAACAGAAAACAAAGAACAATTACGCTGAAATATAAGCAGATTAATTTAAAATGTCATTCGGGCTGAAAAAGTGAAAAATCTGCATTCCACCAAGCCTAACTGAGATCAACACAAACCATCATAACGGCCGCCACGATGGATTGTTTACTTTACTGGAGCAGTAGGGCAGGTAGGGTAAATATTGAGTGTGACGTCACGTGAAAGTATCCCATTGCGATAATAAAATTAGTTTGGCCAAAGAAAACACGATTTGGCGAAAATATTGGCAATTGCATTTCTTAATGATGTCCGGCAAAATCTAATTTGGCGAATGGATTGACGAAACTTTAAAAAAAGCCAGCGCGACCCCTGGGCCAGTCCATACAATTAAACAGGCATTAAAACTGTCAAAAATGCTTGATTTTTTAATTTTAATTTTATTTTTTCTTTAAACAGAATTAAACGTTTTTTCATCCATGCACATATTGAAAAACAATTTAAGAAATTGTTAGTTGGTTAATGCTTTTTTAGGCGCTTCTTCTACATGTAATAAATTAATAATAAATAAATATATTAATTTATGTTTTATTTGAATCTTCAGAAGACTGTTATACTTTTTAGACACTTGTTTTTCGTAACTACTGCATATTTTAATATATTAATACAGCATTCTCCCTATACTTCCCTGTATACGTATGTTGGTATCAGTGGCGTACCCAAGGAGGGGGGATAAGGGGGTCACAACCCCTCCCCATGAGGAAATTTTTGCCATACAAAATGCATATTCTTCGCTCCCTTATCACACACACGTATACACAAATGTGAATTGCAGTAGTCATACCCCCCCCATGGAAAAATTCTGGCTACGCCACTGGTTTGTATTAGAGGCAATTGCAGGGGCAAATCACGCAGGGAGTTCCCATCGCCATCTCAGAATTTCATGAATTTTTTTTCTTCTGTTGCCTTACCCAAGGAAAGAACAAATCTGAAATATTTTTCATATACCTCTTTTAGTTTCGGAGTTATGGGGGGGGGTCAAAGTACCCCAGACGAGTGACGTAGAATTTAGGGCCATTTTTGCCAATTTATTGTCTCGACTGTGACTGACTCAGAGGTGCTTCAGATAATTTTTTCTTTTTATCCTATAATATACCTTGAATATTAACATCTCAAATTTAAAATTCATTCGAAAATAGTCAGAGGCCCCAAATAGCCCCAATTTCATAAAAAGTACAGTTTTAAGAATGCTTTAAGTCTTGGCTTTGCCGTGATACAGAAAAAAAAATTGCGCAGAGCAGTTATACATCTCCATATAAAGTGAATCCAATGTCTAAAAATTTTGAAGGGCCCCACGGTGCGGGGCCCAAACATGGTCCTTAGCGCTAATTTATGCAATTTCGAAGAATTGGTATAGCTGAAGCCGACTTCCCACAGGACAACCATTTGCATGGAGATGTAGTATCAACATAGTAGTTTCATATTATGGAAAAACATTTTTTGAATGTACAACCTGTTTCCAAGAAAAATCCCCAAAACTACCTCCCTATTTGGAACATTCCACTGGCACGCATGGTGGCATTTCGGTGTTACTTTTAGAAGTTTAATCGACTGTAGCAATATTGAAAATTAACTTATTCTACATATATGACAAATATATCCTCCATATATCAAAAATTGTTCTTTTATAGGGGCACTAATAAGAATTACGGCGATCTCTGCAACTACTGAACCGATTCGAAATTTTTTTTCACTGATATAAAGCTACACTATTCCTGAAAATTATAGGCTACCTTTCAGAATGCAGCGTAACTAGTTCTTTTCCAAGAATACTCAAAAGATTTCTAATACATTACGCTGTACGGACATCTCTGTAACTACTGAACCGATTCTAAAGATCTTTTCACTGAAAGGTACACTATTCTGAAGTAACATAGGCTAAAATTCATGCATGAAGCATAATTTACAGGGACACTCAAAATAATTCGTTTCCGTTTGCCAAATGCGAAAAAAAATCTATCTAAATTAATTAACTTTACATATACAATGTCTTATACTTAATTTAAAGTAAACAAAAAGTAAATAATATTGTGAATAAAAGAAATTGTCAAAATTCTTCATCATTTATTTCTGACTTGAATACTATTTTACAACATGTGCCGTGCAGAAAATTTTTGGAGGCGGCAAAACCCCTATCGTTGACTTATTTTAAAGAGATTAAAGACATTTTTTAATCTTTATATACATACACTAGCAGCGTGCCCCGGCGTTGCCTGTGCAATGGAAGAGAAATGCGCATTGATCTTAAATATAGATTCTAAAGGGAAGGAATTTGAATCCTCCCGCTGCAATGATAAAAAAAGAACATTGGAGTTCCCGCTGCAACGAAAAAAAATTGAACACGGCACCTGATAGCGTACAGAGGTTACCGGGAATTGGGCATGGCTACCCAGCAAACACACTACTGCCCGGTGATGGCGGCCGGGTACCCGTCGTGATGGCAAAGTGCCGTATACCGGGAGGCGTGAAAACAATCACTCATAGATACAGAGCACTGGCGCTTTCTGCTCCAACGCCTTGGCGAAAAACGAACGCCGCTGTGTATAAGCCGATCTGGATTTGCGACACACGTTAGGGTGGATTATATATCTTGGCTTTATTTTTTGATCGTCTTTGCTACGTTTTATGCGATGATGGATAAGTTTTGTGTTTAAATAGTGTAAATAAATATAAATAATAATAATAAAATATAAAGAATTAATTATGCAGTGCTTTTTCATATAATTAAAGAATTAGCTACATATAGCTTTTATTTAAGATTATTTCATTTGTGTCTACAGTATTTGTTAAAAGAAACTGTTTTGTAACTAAAAATCATTGTTAGTAGTTTGATTATTCGGTCCATTAATTAAATATTTTTTACTATTTTTTTTTTTTTAGTTTATATTTTAGTTTTATGTATAATTCAAATGAATGGTAACATGCACATATAAATATTGAGGGAAGTGAGAGAATACAAAAGTATTATATAACTATTTTACAGTAGAATCTTGTTTATCCAAAGTAATTGGGACCGACTGCTTTTGGATAATCAAAAATGCCACATGTTTGATACTATGCACAACTCCGTAGCTTATTTTTTATTATGATTAAAAATAAGTTACAAAAAGTTAAGTTAAGCAGAATAGAGAAATAAGAATAACTAAGCATAACTAAATATCATACGAAAAGTGTACTAAGAATATTAGTACACTTTTAGTATGATATTTAGTTATGCTAAGTTTAAACTTTCAAATGACTTTCACATTGAAGAGGTAGTTTCACAAAGGTATGAAGTAAGACAAATGGCGAAATATGTATTTCCCCTGGTTATTCCCTGAATAAATCCCAGAAAGAGCTAAGAGTGCACAAAGATAGAGAATATGTATTTATAAATTATACAAATATTAGCAACAAAAGTGTGTTTTATGAGATTTCAAATAAAAAAATTGTAGCTATATATCAGCCCAACGTTCGCATGCCAGATATTGAAAGACCGTACAAATTAAACGCTTTAAGAAAAAGTCATTGTTAAAAAAAAAAGAAAAACATAATTAAAAACAAGAATATCCAAGCTTCATCATAGGTAGAATGCATCAGTTCTGCTAAATTAATAAATATATAAACAAAACATGTTTATTTACAGCATGAACATAGTTAAATTAGCAGGATTTACAAAATGAGATACAACAGAGGCACAGGTGCAACAATTCATAATATATTGATTGTCAGACCAGAATAAAGCACCAAAACGCCTTAAAACAATGAAAGAAAGGAAAAATATCATCTTTAGCACTCATTAGGAATTACTTATAAAATAATGCATTTAAAAAGACCAAAATATAGCTGCATTTCAGTTTTGTGGCTAAACGCAAAAGACCTACACTGTCCATATAAATTAGGTGCTATGCGCTAAAGAAATATAAATCCTGGGTATGAAAACAACCTTTTTTTTATAAATTCATGGGATGTTTTCTGTTACTAATAATGTTAAACATTCCAATTTGTTGAGTTATTTCATGCAATGCATTGATCACCTTCACACCTGAAAAGATTTTATATACATACCTAGATTAGTTTTAAATGCAAAAATATTAAACTTGATGAAGAGCTGTTTTTTTCTATGAAGGTAAGGGTAAAACGGATGATAGATTAAAACAGACAAAAATTAGTAAAATTTTATCAAACGTTATTTTCTTTCTGCCATGACTCACAAATTAAAAAAATATATATCATGGCCCTGAAAATGCTTAAAATTACTTCATTTGAAAGATTGTTGGCTGATGAGCTTGAACTAGTTTGTTCACTGGTATTTTCTATGGACACAGATTTTTCAATTAACATTATTCTATGTTCTAAAGCATTTCTGTCCAATGGGTTAGCATTTGAATATTTAGTAATTTTTTCTAATATACGTTCCAGGCATTACTTAGTAAAATAGAAGTATTAACACTTTTTCATGACTACCATACTATTATTTAAAACTTTTTAAATACAATATAAACTCTTTTTGGGTAACAAAAATTTTATTTTAAAATGTATTCTACAATAACATTCTATTTCTTATAAGAATTTACAATGCTTAACTAAGCCTTAACTGCATAGCCATTTTACCCCACCACACTAAACCATAAATATAATATATATAAACAACTTCTTATCTTTTTCTGATAATAATTTGTTCAGACCCTTTCTAAATTCAAAATAAGAACAGGACTTCTCACATTTACTGGAATGTATAATTTTTAGAGACATAAAAAAGAACAAGGATTTAATAAGCAGATAAGGGCCAATATTATGTTACCAAATGCAACTAATAAAATTTTTAATGAGTATTAATGTTGGCCACTAATGTCTAAAAATATAGATAAAAAAGAAAAAGCACTTAAAAATCCAACTATTTATATTTTTGATAAAAAAAGAAATGCCTACTCATTTCACCCAACCTTACCCTGCGAATATAGAAATACTTTTATAAAGTCCAAATTCACATGATATATGTATCTACACATATAATCGTAGATATTCAAACATAATACACCTCTGAATTTTTATCAAGAAATTGATTTCAAAGAATTATTTTTGTATTCACGAGGCATTGTATATTTTAACATATAGTCAGTTCTGCTTATTATGTATCTATATATACAGAAAGAAAAAAAAAGTATAAAGAACTAGACATTATAATTAACACTCTCTAAGAATTGAAAATATATGGATATTTATATAAATATATATAAATAATATAAATTGTGTGTGTGTGTGTTTAAATATATGTATGTGTACAAACGCATCTGTAAAAATTTAGCAACTTTTATCTACATACTGCTGTCAGAGATAATAATAGGACTACTATTATAATAATAGGTGGATTATACGATTGAGAACATTCCTTCATATTGATAATCTGTGTTTAGCATTTTAAAGTTATTAATGGAAAAAAGGGACATAAAAAGGGCTAAACTGAAACTATTGGCTAAAACTATGCTGTGCATTTTAGTGTACGTTGGTGACACACTTTAGATCGCAACAAGTTCTATACCCTTTTCTTCTCAATTTTAAATACAGAACAACTTCATTAAAATTCAGCAAACAACATTCTTTTTTTATGTATTAATTAAAAATTCAGAGCGTGAAATATGCTTATAGAGTTGCACTTAAAATATCTCTGACTATAGTTACATTTAGAGATGTGTATATAGTGTCTAATTAAATGTACTTGTATTAGCTTGTAAATTATTGATTAAATGAAATATTTCACAACGCGTATTGTTAAGAGAATGAAATACCTATTAATAAAAAATGAAAATATATAGTTTCAACTGATCCTTCAAAACATTTTAGGTTTCATATATACTCCTCGCGCGTGCATTATTATTTCATTTTCATTCATTTATCAAGCAGTTTTAGTCATAGGTATTTGAAAATTAAAATGTGTAATAGCAAGCATCAATAAGGCTCTCGACTGAGAGGAATTTATTTCAATAACTTATTCTGCATTATACATTCAAATCCGCAAAAATATCTGTTTTTTAAAGCTTCTATGCTGTTCATACAGGCGAAGACTATCATCTTTCTACCTCGCACAGACAATCAAGCGACTCCCTATCTAACGAGATTACTGTACAATTTCCCCGCTCCCTGTAGAAACAGGTCCAGAAACGCTGCCAGAAAACAGTAGAATACATCCTTCCCTCCAGAACGCAGCGAGTGTCTTGGCGCGAAATGCTCTATATCCATTAGTGTTTGTTTACACGCTACCGGGAGCAAGGTAGACTGCCATCGTCTGGAAGTCACTGGAGTACCAGTGTCTGAAAAGTGCATAAGCGCCAGTACATAACTAGTAACGGCGAAGTGCCATGTGTGTATGACATGCACAGAAAAGTTAACGGCGTGGTACTGCTTAAAATATACCGGACCAGCACTATTTGGCAGTAATGGGCCTGTATATATTTCGTAATGTTGACATAAAAATAATATTGTTTCACATTCATACTGTGTAGAAGTGTTAGGGGATATAAGTTCCGGGCACCCAAAGGCAGGGTCACTGCTAATATTTTTTTTTTTTTTTTGAGCGGGGTTGTAAGGGGAGAAGTTCATATTGTACCTTCAAATATTTTAGTACTAAAAACTAAAATAATACAAACGAGTTCAGTATGCTATAAAAATGCTTACTACACCAACAGTGAAACCCCCACTCTGTATATGACAGTATATAACCCCCACTATGTACAGAATTATGAATTTTATTCTTAAAATTTCAATAATTTATATTAATTTTTTACAATTTTGCTAAACTTTTCCTGAAAAACATAGTTGGAGACTTTTTCCTACGTTAAGCCCCATTTAAAATCTACCGAATTGGGGTGCAAAAATATATTAGAGAGTATTACACGAAGATTAGTGAGGGTTTAATTTGCATGAGAGTTCAGCTCCTCTACTTCTTTTTTTTCAGAGAATTTTAGATTAAATTAAAATTTTAACAGCCTACATAATTGCTTCTATTGACATTTTTTTACTATATTAAATATAGCAGTGATAAAACAAAAGATTACTTAATTTTTAAATATAAATTTGGTAATTAATGCTCAAATTTACAATAAAGCAAATTAGAGCTCCTGTAATTATTTTGTTAGAAATTGAGCAATGAGCCTCTCTTTTCATGTAATAGTCAAAAATAGAAAGTACGCAATGGGATTCATTTAGGAATTTTATTTTCTTTATGCTGTTTCGATTGCTCTCGATTCAAATGTTTTATTTCCCTTCGGAGTTTATTTCCGCACCCTTTTACTGGGCCTCAAGTATGAAATTATATATGCAAGAGGTCCCAGCCGATGGAATGCTAGGTCAACTTACTTCTCACGAGTGCAAGAAGAGTGCAAAAATCGAACTGTCATCGTGGATTTGGCTATATTAATTCAGATTATTTATACGAAGTACAAATGAATTTTTTATGCATTTGAAGAAAGAAAATAAAAACTTGCTTGTGTATTTTATTCTGAGATGTGCAAGATAGCCTTTCACCTAAAGTGAGCAGACGTCCTGCTTTTGGCGGGACAGTCCTGATTTTTACCTGTATGTCCTTACAGAGCCCTAAAATGTCCCGCTTTTACATTCCTGTCCAGCCAAAGTACTGCTTTATAAAAAATAAATAAATAATGTAAAATAAATTATCACGTCAAATTTTAAGCTGAATAATTACATTATATATATAATGCACATAAAATATTTCTAAAACGCGAAGTTAATATTAGTGTGCGGGGGGGGGAGGGTCTCTAGTTAGCTGCTTTGAAAATTGGCGAGTTTCATTAAAACGGAAGTGGCGCTTTTTCGTGTGCAATAAGTATAGTAACCCTCTTTTCTTTTGATGTGTCATTTCGTTTCGCAAATCTTGAAACGTTGAGCGGGAGGCCAGTTACATCTGATGAAATACGTATGAAGTTCAAAAAAACGTCATTTTCATACTATTTTCAAGTTTTGGCTACTTGTACCTTACTCCAGGCGACTAATTTGAAAATCTGGTGTTGGTTTTTGTCAACTCCCTTTTTTTTAAAGTTGCTATTGAGCTTTCAGCAAACATTCTAATCTGTTTTTTTAATCGTGCTATAAAAATAAATGTATTATATTTTATGTTATATATATATACATATATAACGCATGAAGTTTTTAAATTTATAATTTTATTCAATCCTTCTTAAATGAAGCTAAATTAAGCATGTTTATTTCTTAACTACAAAATGATTCAAAAATGTTACTATTTTGGGAAGTAAAATTGAGAAAATGGTTACTAAACTGGTGACTTTTTTTAAGTCGGTGAGGTTACTAATGATACTCATTTTAGTGTATAAAAGTACTTACCTCCATAAAATTTGAATCATGTAGTATACAACAGGTTTAGATACAGAAAATTCCTTTTCAGAATAGCTAACATTTAAAAAATAATTTAATCTAAACAAAATGTACAATAAAGCAAAATGTTACCCTAAAGTTATGTGTGTTACCATAGTACAATTTTATTTATTATTACTTCCTGTAAGATTTTGTTTAGTACATACACACATATATATATCAACCGTAAAGTATTATTACTCATTTATAAAAACTCTGAAATATTGAAATTAAACTGTTTATAGATGATTTTATGTTGGTTCTGAAATGTGTTACCGCCTCTTTCATAAAAAAATCTTTTGCGTCTGCAAATTTGTAAGAAAATTGCAGTTTATGAAAACTGCACACAATTCACTAATGATAGGCGCACATAATTTGCAAACGATTGACCAACGGATTCTGCTGTTTTTTATCTTTCAAAATGTTACACTTAAGGAATGTTTTTTTGGGGGGGTTGTGGGGGGGGGGTTGATGAATAAGCCCCCTACCCCGAATCCGCCACTGACTCGTATTTTAATTATGGCAGCATTACTGTAAATAGGCACTAATCCGGTACCGTGCCATTATATTGTAGTCACTGTTAAGATACCAGGGGAGTGCCTTTATTTTTAATAATAGCCGGCACCCGGCCGGCTATTATTAAAATTTATGCGCGGCTATTTCATTTTGGGCATTATAAACATAATGGGTCAGTGCCTTTATTGTGAATGATGGCCGGCACATGCAGAAGTACCAGCAGAGTGCCGTTGCCTTCCCGGGCTTCTGGCAAGGTACTTCTCGGGCGACCACTTTCGGTACGATTCAGTTACTTTTTACAGTGCCGTGCCGGTGCTGGATGTAAAGGCAGAACGGCACTGGTAAGGTACTCTGCCAGCAGGTGTGTGTTTGCTGGGTAGGCTTCTCCCCTTCTAGGTGTCTGTATTCAGTCATTTATCGCTAATACCTACGCAACTACTAAAAACAAATAGAGTCCAGTTGTCGGTATGAGATTGTAAAGTGAAGGGATGTGAATCCTCCGACTGCAATGATAAAAAAGGGACCTGGGACTTCCCGCTGCAACGTAAAAAAGAAAGGAACAGGGGACTTGCCAGCCAACAGGGGTTACACTTTATAGTTTTTTAATTTTCTGTTGTTAATTATCTAATAATGAGGAGAGTAGCAAATATTGGCAACTACCAGGGGCGTAGCCAAGGGGGGGTTAGGGGAGTCATAAGAAAATAACTACATTTTAAATACACAAATATATACCCCCAGGTTCACAATCCATTATAAAAGTTACATCATGCCTGATATCAGAAATTCCGGCAGTGTCCCCCACCTCTACAACCGCATGGTTCGAGCTAGACCGAAGCGTAACTATCGCCGCCTGTCTCTGGCGGAAAGCCTCCTAGCAGAAAAGCAAACCGTACAGGGACAGGGATGAACTCAGAAGATTAAGTCTCCGCTCAACTCGTGCATGCGTACTAATCTTTATTCTAGCGTGCTGTTCATTTCGTTTCGTGCCTGTCGTTTGCACCTAGTTGCTATGGCAACGCGCTTCATAATCATAGCTAGTCGCAATCATACTTGAAGCACGCCGGAATGACCTTGAGAATGAAGAACCCGAGAGAAATGAGCGTTTCCCCCCTTCATTCACGGGACGCCTCCGAAAAGGAAAAAGTGGCTGAAAATTGCCCAAAGTATAAAATAATTAAAAAATTATTAATCCGATTAATTTCATTTTTACGACATTAGCTTTCTCTTGTCCTATTTAGTCAGTGTGCCAAATTTTGTCCAGATCCGTCGAACGGTCTGGACGCCTATAGTGAACAGACAAACAAACTTTCCTCTTTGAAATGTGTGTGCGGTGGCGCCTGATGATAGAGCACACCATTTCAATATTAATTCCATTTTCCGTCTATTTGTGGTTACATGTGATTATGCTTAAAAAGCACACCAGTTCTAATTTGGCGCTTTATATCCAATTTATCCACTCTTTCATTGCCTTAAAAGGCTATATTTAAACACTTATCCGGTATAAGCTCGTTAATTGGCACCATGTGCTATCTACTTTTTTATTTTTTTATATTTTTTTCACTTTATCAATGGATTATCTTGGGATTTCACTTTACGTAAGTAAGCTATTATATATTATATATATATATATATCATTTGACCTTGCAGCTGCGTTTCTATTCTAAAATTATCTTCGCCTGTTATACGTCTTGTAACTGTTTTTAAAAACCACGCTGGATATACATAGGGGGATTATCGTTTAGTTTTTTCTGTAAACAGGGGCTGCCTGATACGGATACGGTAAGCAAAGTTAAGCATTGCATCGGGGCACCATTTCGAAAAGTTTCTCTTTGGAAGATAGTAAAAAGAGGCACATTTTTTTCGTTTACAGGGATGGCGCCAAGTATCTTTATAATAAAAACATATTTGTATGTGGGTGGGTTGGGAAGGGGACGGTCCCGGGCGGCAGAAACTACGCTTACGCTTACACTGAATGTTCGGGACCCACGCAAATTTTTGTTGCTGAGGTTATACAAATGCAGAAAAATTCCATTTTAGCTAGTTACTGTTGCAAGCCTAACAAGTTAAACTGTTTAAAGTTACTCAAACAGATTAAAAATATAATAAATTTAAAACATTAAATGCTTCTGCTTCTTGAAGTTGAGCTCAGTTATCTAAATAAATTATACTACAATAAATAAATAAGTAAATAAGACACTGAACATGGTAGATGGTGGAAGTGTTATGATCCCTCGTTCGGGCCTACCGCGCGGCTGTCGAGCTAACAGTCTGTAGTTTTGTTCGGTTTCGTACAGATAGAACGTGAATACGCGTCAGAACTACTCGTACCATAAATTTGTAAAATCTCTCAACCAAGGCAACATCCGTAGGCAGATGTCCTTCGGGTAGGTTTGTCTTAACATAAACTAGTATAAACTTATACCAATGTAAATTTATCATACAGCGTTTTGTTGTTTACATGAAGCAAATACAGAAAAGGAAATATAGCGTTACATGCCCGTGTTCCAAAAATGGAACATCCAAGAAATCAGTGAAGGAAATTTTTTAATGGCAATTCTTTTGTTTTATAGTCATTATGGGTATATTCTAATGTAATTGTCATGAAATAATTATATCTTTTATTCCTGGATCATAATGCGGCATTTAAAGGAATAACTCTAAAATTTTATGCAGTCATAAAGTTTTACTTGATAATTAAGTGTGAAATGACTAAAATTCTAACTTTAAAATTAGCAGAATATTTTATAAGAAATGCAATGCATAAATGTATAAAAGAACGATAAAAGTAATTTTACGTTTGCATGCTCTTGATTAATAAAACAGATAATATAAATAAATGCAGTTTTGAAAATATGAGCTACCTTATCAAGAAATAATAAAATATTTTATTCTTTAGAGGGTGCTTAGGATTTCAACCAGCAGTAAAAAATTTTAAAACCCACTAAAACACTAATAACTTCTTTCGCAATGTCTATGATATTGTGGGAAGTGTATATGGAGCCTTTGATATGCCCAGTGTGGTCTGGAGATTCCTTCTCTGGAAATTCGAAGTCGGTTGAGGTCCCCGTGTGAATGAACTCTGGGAACTTTGGGGGAAAATTGTATTTTATACTTGAAGTAATCTTAAAAACTTCGCATATACTTGTGAGGTATTAAACTTCATCTTTTCCAAAGCATGATTGAAAAACGCTCAGTATTGTTATGCCTTCGCATAACAGAATGAAATTTATGATGTATATTTTGTAGTTAAAAGTTTTCCAACTTATTAAAAACACCAACTCAGAAATCGGTGTTTTATCATATTTGTCATGCCTCGGCCCATATATTGCTACTTGTAGAAGGGTATTAAAAAAACTACAACATTGAAACATGAAACCTGCCCCCCCCCCCAAATTCCAGGCTACAGGTTTGATATTATCCATCAAGAATATCATTTTCTATAGGTCTCAAATATATTTCTTTACTTATAAATTTTCAAAAATGCTTTTTATGTTCTTTCTATTTGATCGCAAGTAGCATAGATAGCTTGTCGTTTGTCAGTTGCACTGTATATCACCTCAAGTTAGTGTCTGTAAGGCAAAAATTGTCCTTAGTGAAAGAATAGTACAACGATGGAATTAACTTCAATCAAATGAATAAGAAAAATAAATATTTTATTTTTTTTGTGTGAAGACAGAATGTGTACAAATTTCAAAACTTTTCAGACAGAATACACGAAGAAATATTTTATTTACACATTCTAAAGAAATTCTTTAATCTAAATCAATGCACATAACTTATGCAGACAATTTTCTGCGATACAGTACTGACAATACTGACCAAAATCTAAAGGAGAAAAAAAAACGCAAAAAGAAACAGTAGTATTATTTCTTTAAGAAAATTTCTTAATCGTAAATCATCATAAATATTATTCAAAAGTGATGTCTATTGCATTGAATTTTTAATTTATTTTTAATCATTATATGTATAGCTTTTTTTTACTGAACAAAAATTTTCAGCATCAACCATACACACACACACATATATGTCGTAAACAGCAAATTAATAAAACAAACGAAAATATTACCAACAGCAGTACTCCACAGAATTAATCACCATAGTCACCCATTCACCCACATATGGTATAACCAAGATAATGAAGATCACCCATCATTTTTGAAGTGTGAAAAACATACGAAGAATAGAATAGAATTTATTTAATTAATTAATACAAATATGAATAAGTTATTGTCTAAAGATTAAATAAATCATTGTTCAGCAAAATAATTCTAAAAATTATCGTACATCGGAATTAATAAAAACTTTTTAACAAAAAAATTAAATCGCCGAAAAAACTGAAAAGCAAAAAATAATAAACCTTTTTTATTTAACCTTAATAACTAAGTTCTTAAACTAATGTAAGTATACCTAAGTAATTTTGAGTCGGTGCCAAACAATCAATCAGTGAACCAAGATCACTAAATTACCTAAAGCTCCATTGTTAATAGGGGTAATTTATTGTTCACACACAGATTTTAATGCTGAGTTGTGTATTACAAAGTAGACCTCTCACTGTCTGCATTTCTGCTAAAGTTCGTTCATCGGGAGCGACGTGCGGAGAGCGCATTTTTTGGAATGTTAATGTTTATCGCTGCAGATTTCACGTTGCATTGTTAATTTGATTTGGTTATTTCTTTAAATTTAAGATAATTTAGAGATCTTTGTTCATTGATTGTTTGGCACCGACTCAAAATTACTTAGGTATACTTACATTAGTTTAAGAACTTAGTTATTAAGTTTAATTAAAAACTCAAACTAATTACAAAAATATATACTTAGGTATACTTATATTAGTTTAAGAACTTAGTTATTAAGGTTAAATAAAAAAGGTTTATTATTTTTTGCTTTTCAGTTTTTTCGGGGGTTTAATTTTTGTTAAAAAGTTTTTATTTTGTAATTTTTGTGGCTATAAATCTCCAGCGATAAACATTAACATTCCAAAAAATGCACTCTCCGCACGTCGCTCACAATGAACGAGCTTTAGTAGAAGTGCAGAGATTGAGAGGTCTAATTTGTAATAAACAACTCAGCATTAAAATCTGTGAGTGAACAATAAATATCCCCAAATTAACATTGCAACGTGAAATCTCCAGCGATAAACATTAACATTTCAAAAAATGCACTCTCCGCACGTCGCTCACGATCAACGAGCTTCAGCAGAAATGCAGAGATTGAAAGGTTACTTTGTAATATACAACTCAGCATTAAAATCTGTGAGTGAACAATAAATCACCCCTATTTTCCAACCCTTAGGGTAGGAATTTTTTTTCCAAATTTATATGGGACGAACTTCGAGGTATACCCTATCCAATAAAAAAAGAATTATCAAAATCGGACTGCTCTGTAAAAAGTTATGCGTGGTCATACATTGCAATCAGTGAGAGAAAAATCAATCTCCTGTTTTCCTACCCTTAGGGTTGGATTTCCCCCCTCCCCAAATTTATATGGGACCAACTTCGGGGTATACCCTTTCCAATAAAAAAAGAAATTATCAAAATCGGATTACTCTGTAAAAGTTATGCGTGATCATACATAATATATTATATATATATTTGTAGGGAGCTGAAGGCTGATTACAGTCAAATAAATAAACAAACTAGTAAAAAAAAAATACTTTTTAATCATCAAACAAGCCCTTTTGGCTAAACAGCACTTATGCTATACACACACTCTAAATCTATAGAACAACCCAATCTTTATATTTTCACGTAGTTAATAAATTTTGCGCGTGCAACTTTTTGCAATGCATTTTAAGATCATGAAATGTCTCGTTTTAAATAAAACCAGTGAGTTTATTGGAGTCAGTGACTCACCTGATCCCACAGATCGGCTGTCCTGACAGTTCTGTCGTCCTCGACTGAAGTCATTTTCCCCAAGGCTTCATATACTCGGCGGTACTGGATGTTTTATTTGGACCTTCGTGATTTCCTACCTTTTCTACTTCGTAGCGATTGCTATTTCTCTTTCTTCCCTCTCTCTTGCGATTGCCATTTCTCTTTCTTCTCTTATGACCTCAAGGCGAGATTTGACAAAATCTTCATCAAAATCCTCAGTCTTTAATTAACTTTAAAAGCGCAGGTACTTTTATATTTGGCAGAACATTGATACCTAACTCTTCGCATAATGATAACAAATCACATTTCTTGGCTTTCGTTAAGCAAGACATATTTTCTTAATAAACTTCTTCTTTTAAGATGTAATAAAATTTCTACTCACAGTTCCTTGGATTACTCAATGGTTGAAATGCTGCAATAACATTACTCAACGTTAGTCCGTAAATAAATCCCGGTAAAGAGCCCCCATTTGTAGGAAGCTGAAGGCTGATTACAGTTAAATAAATAAAGAAACTAATAAAAAAATACTTTTTAATTATCAAACAAGCCCTTTTGGCTAAACAGCACTTATGCTATACACACACTCAAAATCTATAGAACAACCCAATCTTTATATTTTCACGTAGTTAATAAATTTTGCGCGTGCAACTTTTTGCTATGCATTTTAAGATCATGAAATGTCTCGTTTTAAATAAAACCAGTGAGTTTATTGGAGTCAGTGACTCACCTGATCCCACATATATATATATATATATATATATATATATATATATATATATATAATCAAATCTTATGCAAAAGTAAATAAAAATACAGTGGTTACACACGTTACATAGCGCTTATTGAAGCTGCTTAAAGGAAAACATGTGCATAATATTATTTAGTAAATACAAGATGAATGCCCCCCCAGGCCAGTCATTGTTGTTATATAAATAAAGCATAAAATGCATTGTCTTCATCAGAGGGGGAAATGCACAACCCCGAACCATAGGTTTCAGACTGACAGCCTGAGGTTTTGCCAAGGAAATGTGTTATAGTAAAAACTTTATTCAGTAAAGATTAATATAAATGTATTTAAACAGTTTAAAAAGTAGTTAAATATGTTACACGGTAATTAAATGTATAAACTGCATACGGCAAACCCCCAGAGGTGTGATTCCCCCTTACCTATGGGGAGACAATGAAGACAATGCATTTTATGCTTTATTTATATAACAACAATGACTGGCCTGGGGGGGCATTCATCTTGTATTTACTAAATAATATATATACATATAGTGCGCACCGGTTATAACGGACCTGGGATATAACGTA
The DNA here is from genome assembly GCA_038373885.1 of Cheiracanthium punctorium. Classification (NCBI taxonomy): domain Eukaryota; kingdom Metazoa; phylum Arthropoda; class Arachnida; order Araneae; family Cheiracanthiidae; genus Cheiracanthium; species Cheiracanthium punctorium. The sequence goes on along the minus strand of JAWZYV010001708.1, from coordinate 1,269 downwards.
CCTAGAAGCTAGGTCCCGATTGAAGTCCTATATATGTTATTTAACTTCGATTAGAACGTACTTAACAAAAGTACGTACTTCGGCTATAACATACTTTTTATACCAAAGCCAAGAATAGAATTTTGCTTTTCTTAAGCATTTTATCCCTTTTTGATCGGAAATTTCAGTACGTTCAAAATCACTCGTTGTCAGTTTTCAGATTCTCTAGCGAGATGAATTGTGTATGAATGAAGAGAGCAATCTTTTATCTTTTCCCCCTGTTAGGTAGGGCTAAGAACTGGACCAAGTTTTTTCTTTAGCATTCATCAATGAATGCCTTCTGAAAAGCGCTATCTATAGTGATTCTGATGATAGTGAAGAAGAAACAGAGCACCCTGTACCAAGTATACCCGACGCATTACATTCGGCAAAAACAAAATCACGATTTTTTGAATTCCGCAGTGATGATTGCAGAGACTCTACAGAAGTCCTCTATGAATATCCAAAACGGTATTTTTACAGCAGCATCTGCTCATTTAAAACGAAAGAAAATTACAGATTATTTATCTCAATAAAAATTGAGAGTGATAAAGAATTTTCTGTTTTTTATTTAATTTAAATTTTAAAAAAATCAGACCTGTTTAAAGCACATATTATGCTGAAATTATGAGCCCACTTCCTTTTTTGTGTAATATTGAATCTTACCGGCGGTACTGCTTATAACGTACTTCGGCTATAACGTACTACTTTTTTAGGTCCCGTGAGAGTACGTTATAACCTGTGTCTACTATATATATACAGGGTGAATCTAAACTCTTGGGCCAAACTTTAAGGGGTGATAGGGCACACAATGAGTAATCGTAATCGCATTGCAATCTGGGGTGAAAAGCGCAGTTTTAACTTACCCGGTAATAATCACTTTTGGAAAAGCATTGAAGTGTCCGTCTAATTTCTTAACCAAGTTTCATACACAATAGGCTCGTCTCCGAAAATTTCATCCATGAAATAAAATAAACTTTTTAAACTATGCATTTTAGTCTTCTGTTTTCGGAGAAAGATACATTGGTTTCTGACGAACAATGGTTTGAAAGTGCACTGTTGTTTCGGCACTTTTTCCGAAGTGATTATTAACAGCTACACGAAGACGACGTTGCCGACCCCACATTGCTGTGTGATTCCGATTCCTTCTTATGTGCCCCATCACGCGTCGACTTGAGAACCTCCTCCGTTTTTTCGTCGGTTAAAAATAAAGCGTCTTTTATTTAAAATTTTAATTTCCTACTTTTCCTC